>NMRB01001569.1:52898-64947 GCA_002633025.1 Notospermus geniculatus | reverse complement strand
ATTTGATGTCGAAGGTGAGTTGCTATACTTGTGTAAAGGTGGACCTTACAGCTTGTGACTTTGGCCCGTCCTTAGCATAAAGGAATTCCTTTAGCCTATTGTTCTCAGCCCAAGTAAATTAATTAGGCTAAAGGATCGAGGAATTCATTTACACCAAGGACGGTTGTAGGCCTAGAATACAGGCCAGCGACTTATGTAAGTGTTGGACTTGGATTGTCAAGACCACAGCTTTGCCAGGTTCAGTTCAGAGCAGTCACAAAATTATAAAGTTTAAACTTAAGTTTTGTAGCTTGTAGCTTGGTGCAGTATCTTTTTCAGGCCTGGGTAAATCATATCAATCATTTTATTCATGTGCCATCTTCTTTACTTTTCAGGACAAAAAGAGACGATGAGCCATGATGAAGAGCTGCTTCTTCGTCGAATCTCTCTGCAACGTGTTCGACATGAGTACTTTTCCTTGAAGAATCAGTTCAACATACTCCAACACCAGGTCTCACAGATGAATGCTGAAGCGGCAGAAAAGAACAGAGCATTTTTTGAACTTAAATGTAGACACATTGAAGTCGCAAACACATGTTTGATGTTACAGAAACTGCTTGATGCTGAAGTTGTGTGTACAAAAGACCATGGTATTGAGAATGCTTCCCTTCATCTCCAGCTGGCTAATTTACAAAAGGAAATTGAAGTGCAAGCCACCATGTTCAGGCTCAGAATCAGCCAGCTGGAGGCGGAGAAGAAATCTCTGGAATTGGAGGTGTCTAACCTAAAAGACCATGCTGCCCAATTTGAATCAAATAATAGTGCACATTGTGAAGATGCTGATGGTGCATGTAGGTTAGATATTTTATCTTCAGATGGTTCTGTGTACAATGTGAGGTACAGCGGTAACTGCTCTAGAACCTTTCAACTTATTCACATCCCAAAGGTGGTCACTGGCTCCAACAATGTTTCTGTTGAAACTCTTGAGCGCAGGGCACAGAAATTGTTCGACTTAATGCACTTACTGTCGTCACCTCAAACTAATACACACACAACTGAGGAAGATATTGTTTCTACTCTGTCTGCATTTATTAAGCTGTACCCTGAGGTATCTGTGAAAGCTTTTGAGGAGGCTGATGTAGATTTTTGCCAAAAACTGACCCCATCCTCTAGTGTTGACCTTAAGATTTTGCTTAACCTTCCATGGAAAAGGTTGAGGCACTTACGAGTATTTTTGGCAAACCATGGTATCCGTTTTCTGTCCAGTGAAGCCCTGATGAGGACAGAGATGTCAAAAAGAACAGATGGTGCAATGAATGATATAGAAGTAGGAATAGCCGAATTACAAGTGAAACAGTCCTCTACCAAGAAAGAATGTGTAGCGTTTATTAGATTGAAAGACTTACGTGCAGCTTCACAGCGCACTGTAGAGAAACATGAATGTAGGCTAATTGATGATCGCAGATTCGAGGACAAGATATTTCTAAAAATCGGTGGTGATAAAGGTGGGAGTTCCACTAAATTGTGTCTTCAGGTAGCAAACGCCGAGCATGGAAATAGTGCCGAGCACACTGAGTTGCTCAGTTTTTTCAATGCCACTGACAGCATCGAAAACTTATGGACTGTGTTCAGTCCATACAAGGAACAGTTAGAAAAGTTGAACACTGTCATGGTTGGTGGCGTGGAAAAAGCTGTTGAGAAATTCCTCTTTGGGGACTATGCATTTCTGTGTGCCATAATGGGGCACCAGGGTGCCTCGGCGCGATTTCCATGTCTATGGTGTCTGGTTCAGATTGAGGATCTTAGAAAGAAGGATGGCATGCCGCATACCCCTTTTATTTGGGACACAAACACCCAGAATTTTGTGGAAAATCCGGTTTGTACTTATGAACCCAGGTCGATGGAAATGTTCAAGGCAGATTTGGCTGGATTAAAAGCTGATGTAGAAAAATTGAACTGTGAACCTAATAAAAGAGGCAGATTCCATCACAATGTGATAAATAATATGATGTTTCCAGTCGAATCTTTGAATCATATTGTGCCCCTGCCTTTGCACATTTTCCTCGGCCTGGGCCATAATGCCTACCGAGCAGTTGAAGATGAATGTCGGGCACTGGACAAAGTTACCATGGGTAGTTACAACCCGGAGTTGTATGAGGCCTGGGGGGAAATTAGTTTGAAAGTTGCTGAGAAGAAGGAAGAAGTGTCTGAACTTGAATTTGGTGTGAAACAGAGCGAGAAACTACTAAGTGCTTTGAAAAGTTGCAGCACAAAACGAAGATTCACAAATGAAAAATGTGATTATTTAATTTGCATTGCAGATTCTGAACTTGCTGAATTGTCTGTCAAGCAAGGTGATCAGGGGGATGATGATGATGATGATGATGATGGTGAATTAGATTGGGTCGGATGTGATCAGTGCCAGAAGTGGTACCATACAATTTGTGTTGGAACTACTCTGAGTGAAGCACAGGACAGCCCTCAGTATCACTGTCCTATTTGTCTTGGCATTGTTGATTCCCCAGATGACCTCATAAAACAGCAGTCTCAACAGGTTAAAGATGTGAAGTTCTCTCTCTTGTCACTTAAGGAAGAGCTTCGACCATTGGAGGAAGAACTGAAGAAGGTTCATTCTACTGTCGAAGAACAGATGATGGGTCCCCGTGAGAAGCAGTTGCGAGACTGTCTCCTGGATCTTGGTTGTGATAAGACGCAGTACCATAGTAACTGCTTTGTGGGCAACCACATTGAGAAAATGCTTTCCTGTGAAAAAGTTGATGGGCCCAAGAAACTGGTTGAGCCCTTGGCAAGCTTCCCAGAAAAGCAAATGAAGCACTATAAATTTATGTCACATCTTGGTCGAATTCACAAACTTGTACATGTTTCCCGTTTCCTGACTGATTAGGAAGTTCGAGAACTCTGTGAACTTTGCTGGGAACTAGGCACTATATTTCCGAGGGATTTCCCAGATCAAAATATTGTCCCAAAGATGCACATCCTGGTGTACCATGTACCAGAATTTGCTCAAAGATGGAGGTCTGTTGGCATTTTCTCGGAGACTGGACTTGAAAGCATTCATGCACGCATGAATGCTTTTGGGCGGACTTACCAATGTGTCAGAGACAAAGTTATGAATGCGACATTGATATTCAAAAGCCAGGCGGCATCAGGGACTGCTGATCAAAGAGAGTTGAAGTCCAAGTCTCCGAGAAAATGTCAAGGATGTGGCTCCAGATTCAAGAAGGGCAAATGCCAGGGTTGTGGTGCACCAGTTCCTACAATGCTGTAAAAACTTGTCTCCCAAAGGCAGTTGGCCATGTGTTGACAGCAGAAGACTGGGTCTGAATGGAATGGAATGGAATAAGCTTTATTTTCATCGGTATTATCAGATACAAATGAATGGATGGGGGAGAGTGCAATCCAAACAAAACCAGAGTACCTGCAACATTTTTACAGAAACCAACGTATGAAATGAACTGAAATTTTATATTATGAAATAGAAACCATATGAAATGAATTGAAATTTATTACATTGAGAAATTCAATTACAGTACACATCCACAAACAAATTCATTGATGGAATATTTTATCTATGATGTTGAAGTTGTAAAATAAATTCAGTGTACAATTAAAATGCCAGAGTTGTTGCTCAATTGTTGTCTGCAAAACCCAGTGAAAGACTGAATTGAACCATTTATCAATAATCCCTCTAAAAGAGAGGATGTGAAATGTGCGAACACTTAATACCATGCGTATACACACCAGACTGGCGGCACAATGATTATTCTGAAGCGTCATCGACGGCCCGTCAGTTACTCGGTCCCGATTCCAGCTTTTATACCAACCCGTACCACGCTGCGTCATCAAAACAACGCCAGGATATTTTTAGCACACACGGCCAGTGCGGCGGCGAGGAGATTTATGGAGCTTTCTAACACCTGTGCGCAAACGTCTCGTGGAAAAGCAGCCTAAAGAAAAGAGATTCGAAAAGGAGGCCGAGTTGCGCGAATAATCTGCAAAGTCTTCGTGCCTTAGGCTTCCATTAGGCTTCCTTTACATCGAAGTATACGGTATACGAAAACGCCGGTTTACAATGGCTTCACGGTGGTTAATCCTCGGAATGCCTTTGTTAACCGGCGTTTTCGTATACCGAATACTTCTATGTAAGGGAAGCCTAAGGTCTCCGTTACATAGAAGTATACGGTATACGAAAACACCGATTAACAAAGACTTCCCGAGGATTCACGACCGTGAAGCCATTGTTCACCGGCGTTTTCGTATACCGTATACTTCAATGTAAAGGAGGCCTTACATAGAAGTATACGGTACACGAAATCGCCGGTTAACAATGGCTTCCCGAGGATTAACGACCGTGAAACCATTGTTCACCGGCGATTTCGTATACCGTATACTTCTATGTAACGGAAGCCTTATGGCCTATACACACGATCCAATTTTTCATCCAATTTTCTGAATATGCTCAATAAAGGCCTGCATGCGCGTTTATACATTGAAGCCCAAATAAGCCCGGAATCTGAATTTCCCAAAAAATGGATCGTGTGTATAGGCCATTATATCCACCAAAGAGGAAATCCGACATCTATTCACACATAAAGTGATTAGGTCGTACACAAACCATAATTGATCTCGTAATTCGTACTGCGCTGTTCGGCCGATCCCAAAAAAGTGGTCAATTTTTCACAATGGAAATTGCCCATGTCCGTGAGGCGACGACCAGCGAATCTCCACCTACGAACTGAAGTAAGCAAAAATTGACGACGTATTCGCTTTTCGTGTTCGGTTTTCGTACTTCGTAAGGGTGCGAAACCTCCCTATTTTCGAAACTCGTTCTCGTTCCGAGTTTCTGTAATTTGTTCTGGCACGTAGGAGCCACGGTAATAACTACATGTACAATCATTCCAACAATCACAATTTTGCAATTTGGAGATATCTTGATGGAAAACAATGAACGTTATTTGCTCACGCAACATGACGTGATGAATTGATGAAAAATTGGATCGTGTGTATAGGCCATTATATCAACCAAAGATGAAATCCGACATCTATTCACACATAAAGTGATTAGGTCATACACAAACCATAATTGATCTCGTAATTCGTACTGCGCTGTTCGGCCGATCCCAAAAAAGTGGTCAATTTTTCACAATGGAAATTGCCCATGTCCGTGAGGCGACGACCAGCGAATCTCTACCTACGAACTGAAGTAAGCAAAAATTGACGACGTATTCGCTTTTCGTGTTCGGTTTTCGTACTTCGTAAGGGTGCGAAACCTCCCTATTTTCGAAACTCGTTCTCGTTCCGAGTTTCTGTAATTTGTTCTGGCACGTAGGAGCCACGGTAATAACTACATGTACAATCATTCCAACAATGTCACAATTTTGCAATTTGGAGATATCTTGATGGAAAACAATGAACGTTATTTGCTCACTCAACATGACGTGATGAATCGTAGACTTATTTTTTTCCGAAGTTAGGAGCGAAATACACGTAATTACACAGAAATCGTTGTTCTAAGGTCACTGGGGACTGGTATTCATGGGGTTCTCCTGTTGGTGATGGTTGGCATTGCTGACTACTCATATGAGGATCGGGGTGTTGATATCTTCGACTCCAAGTCCTGCCAATGGCGCACACCTTCGACCGAAATCATGTGACCACGACGTCGGAGGCAATCATCGGGTGCGAGGTAGACTCGGGACCCAGTCGTTGTGTCGCTCCGGCTGCCGCGCTACACTCCACAAACGACTGGGAAAGCAAGATGCAAAATCAGCGGCTAGCGTACCGACAACAATACAACGCCAATATCAGCGAATGAAATTGCCCGAATGCAATCTACTAGGGAAAATCTGGCACAGTTTTGATTGGTTGTTATTTCTGTGGATGAGGTAATTTACCAGAGCCTCTCGCCCGTCCAGAAACTTTTCAACCTCCTCACCAGCAGGATATTGACAAATCCGTACTGCTTCTCGCACACAGCATCGAACTTAGGTATCAGGATACCGTCCTTGACCTCGGAAGAAAGTTCCGGTGAATCAGCTGATTTGGCATCTTGCAATGAACAGCCGACAGCCGGTCAAAACGCACTTTCTGATTGGCTGAGCTCATTCATGTCCGTTGTTGTTGTCGGTACGCTAGCCGCTGATTTTGCATCTTGCTTTCCCAGTTGTTTGTGGAGTGTAGCGCGGCGGCCGGAGCGACACAACGACTGGGTCCGCTTTATTTCCTCATGGAGATCTTCAAAACCACAGCGCCATTATTGTAGATCGGTGTCGTTGTACGCAAGTAGTCACATTGTGGCGCAAATAGAAAGAGGTTGGCGAATCGATCAAAGGGTTGTGGGTTCGAATCTCGGTGCCAGCACAGATTATTTTTCGTTTTTTCTCACTTGGCAGCTGTGCTGAGATCTTTACTGTTCAAGACCGTGGTGGTAAGTGAAACCAACTGTGACCGTCCGAGAGAGTGTATCGTTTTCAGAGGTAGTTTGGAAGTGCCTTGTGGCTGTTCGTAATTTCTACCTCTGCCGCTTGGGGTTTATATCTATTAAGTTCAGCTTTAAGTATGTTGAATTTTTGGTGTCTTAATTGGCGCGATCGAAGTTCTTTGTTCTCCGTTGGCCATTGAAACCGGTCATTCAGATCACCTGACCCAGTGCAACAATCATCCGCAAACAATGTAACGACCACTCAAGCCATCAGATATGAGACGAGATTCGATTAATCGGGCGAGCATAGTGACTGATCGCTTGGTGCAAAGAAATCGCACGAAAAATCGCAGGTGTGCGCCATTCTTTAGTGATACCTCAAAAGCGACGGGCTCTGTTATCAGCGATTATTTAATACGTGCTGAAAGAACTGATATGGGTGGGGAGGGAAATGAAAAGAACAGCGGAAAGCAAACTCTCATAATACATGTATCAGAAAATTCAGTTAATTATGCTACATACCAGTGCTTGCCATCAAGCGGAATGTCGTAATAGTTTCACTTGGTATTTCTAAGACACGCCTGGAACACCTGCTTGACATTACCTCGAAACTTTCTCCCACCCCCAAGAAAATATAGGTAAAAATTGATGGCGAAATTTGAGAGCCACAGTTGGTTTAAGACCCAGAGTTCTAATGAATAACGTGTCAACCAATAGGGATGAGACAAATCATAATCAGCAACGGTTTCGTGGATCCGTTTGGGACTCGAACACAGCATATACATGGATGACGTCATCAAATGAAAGAAAATGAGGAAAGTTGGACTTACAGACATTGCTATGATTGGTTAATCTGTTACATCTCTTGGGGCTCCCCAACTTGATGTTGTTTTATGGCAGGGGTAACGGTACAGAGTGTCCCCCTGTAAAAAGTGTCCACTTCTATTGTTGAATGACGGAATAAGCGGCATGACTATTGAAAACCAATCCCCAGAGATTAGAATGTAACAATATGATCTTTTGTTCCCCAGGACAGTTTTCCCTGGGGACATTCTTTCCCTTTACACCGGCGCGGCCACTTTTCCATTGAGGGGGTACACCACCAATTAGGGGTACCTACATACAGAACGAGAGATTAAGTTAAGTGTAATTTCCAAGCAAAACGAGCCATGAGGACAGGACAAGAAGGGGTATCGTGAAAAAATGTCAAGCTGTATTGGGGGGATAACGCGAATGCCATGCTCCCCGAGAAAATTTGGATTCTGAAGTACCGGAAACGCGGTTTTCTGGCGGGTGACGATGGACATAACACTTGGAGGGGCGTGCAAAGTAGTGCCCTTTTGGGATTTGCGTCCCCGTTTGAAAAGGGCACCCCAACCAAAAAGGGCACATCACCCACAATTATGGGGGGGATGCCCCCGGCCGCGCCCGCCCTGTGTTTACAGATTCATGGTTACAAACATTCACTTTTTCAGAATTTACCTGAGGTCATATCGGATGTCACTTCTTTTGCAGGAGTACGAACGCCTGTTGTCATTGACAGGCCTACGACCGACGACTGTAACGGGGACTCATCCGAGCAAAATTTTCGTTTGGCTCTATGAATAGCTCCAGTAAAGCTAGGAACACACAGACAAGTAACACGTATGTATCTTAGCGTTGTCGCTTAAACCTATGATGATGGCTTATGATTGGATCCTTCGTCAAACAGCGCCGTCTATTGATGATCCTTCACTTTTGGCGCCAATCATGCCGTTGTGTCCACACAGGCTGCGGGAGACTGATTATGCACAGACCTGTGTAGCTTTGGAACGCATCACCTCGGCCAGATCTGGCCGAGGTGTACGTCCGCGACCTCATCACAGCTTAGGAAAAATAAATCCAAGTTATTGGCTTAACATTCTTTTTTATGCGAAAATATTTACAGATTTTTTGTGAATAGTTGTATAGCCAGTAACAAATCTCATAAAAAGCGAGGTTTATAGGTATTTTGATCCTAGAAACTACAGCGAAAACTGGGATCGCGTGATCAGCCAAGAAAGTAGTTCGCTGTGAATCAGTTTTAGCCAGAGTAAGAAAATCCCTATTGTTCAATAGTGTGTTCAATAGGGATCATCTTTGGCTAAAAAAGTAATGGTAGGTCCAACCCTATAATCACCCGACGCCATCTTGATTACCCACAATCCTGTGAGCACGGCGTAACAGATTGGTGCGACGTATGAGCGCCTTCTGTTGTAACAATGACAATCATGCAAGTGTTCAGTGGATCTATACCTAGTTACAGCGAAAACTGGGATCGCGTGATCAGCCAAGAAAGTAGTTCGCTGTGAATCAGTTTTAGCCAGAGTAAGAAAATCCCTATTGTTCAATAGTGTGTTCAATAGGGGTCATCTTTGGCTAAAAAAGTAATGGTAGGTCCAACCCTATAATCACCCGACGCCATCTTGATTACCCACAATCCTGTGAGCACGGCGTAACAGATTGGTGCGACGTATGAGCGCCTTCTGTTGTAACAATGCCAATCATGCAAGTGTTCAGTGGATCTATACCTAGGCAAACTGAGCACTGGGGACGAGTGTACGACAAATGCAGCTGAGTAGGGCCTACTATTCATGTGCGTGCCTGGCTTTAGACGTGAGGCACAGGGGCTTGTTGTACTTGACTCGATGACGCGAAGACTCGATGGCGCGATGACTCGATGACCGCCAAAATTATTCAATGAAATTCAGCTCGTTATTTCTAAGAAGTGGAATGGATCAACGGCGGAAGCGGACCGTCGTAGTGTCGCCAGCTACCAAGGTTGATATTCAACGTAAATCATGAAATGAAGGATAGCCTCGAACTAGGCCTACAGCTCCTAAGCCTTGAGAATTTACTATGTGTCCCTTTTGAAAAGTTGTAGGAATTGGTCTTGTCTCCCTATTCCAAACCCCGGAGGAGGTATAGCGTTAATTTTCAGCCCTTTTGAGCAATGATCCTACTGCATGTTCCTCACCTTCCTAAAAATGTTGCATAGTAACCCAGTGTTCTGAAATGCGGAACTCGAATTAAAATAAGGCATTCACCAATTATGCAGGAAATTTAATTGGCCTTCTTCGCGCCTTAGAGTCATCGCGCCATCGAGTCAAGTACAACAAGCCAGGCACAGGTGTTAATTGCTTTTATTTTCAAAACTGACACCTACCGCAGATAATTCAAGATTTCCACGTGTCCAAAAACGTTGTAGATTATAATCAGAGTATAAATTCCCTCATTGAGTAAGACAGCACTATCAACGATTGCCAATCCTCCCATGTAGACACAGGTGCTGATACGGCGGTTTTCTGGTCTTGTCGTGACGAGTAGGGACATTGTATTTCCTGCTAATCCCATGATGATGATGGCGACTGGTAGCCAAGCACTAAAGAATGTTATGGCTAGCTCCATAGCTGGGAAAGAGGGAATTACCGTGGTACCCAGAATGATATATGTAGACAGTTCCATGATGTAGTTCTGTACTGACACTGAACTAAAAAATCTCCTCCGCAGAAAACGACGGCTGAAACAACTATGGCCGTGCTGCCATCAGAATCGTGATGAATTTTGGAGACCGACGAAGCTGGATTCCAACTTTTTTGTGTTAAATTTCCTTGATGCGAATTTCGTCTGTATTACAGGGAAACTGTATTACAGACAAAATCGGCATCGTGGAAAATCAAGACAGTAAGTGAAGTTCACGCGTAGCGCGAAGGTTTTGCCAACACAGTAACAGGACCGTTGGTGATACCGAATTGTTAAAAAGTTGAAAAAAAAGTTGAAGTTTGGGTTTATAGTCTGATATCAACTACGGTAGAGGTTCTCATCCGACTTTACACTTTAACCCCAGTCTGTCCTGAAACCTTTCAGTAGAACTCATATGAGCTGCTCATTCAGCGCTACAATCGAGCATTTCCAACCGGTAGGCCTACCCATTTATACACCTGGGTGGAGAGAGGCCAGTGAGGCAAAGAGACTTGCCCAAAGTCTCACGCCCAGTGGGATTCGAACCCGGTGTAATATGTTTTTCACTGCCCCCCCCCCCGTTTGCCAATGCCCCCAAACAAAAGATTGACGACAATGAGGGAGGCACTGATCAACATGTCTTTCTGTATTTGAGTGTCCGCCGAACAATAAAGCGGGCATTGGCTGATATTCATAAAAGCTAGCAAATGCTTTTACTTCAAGTTTTGCAGTACATTTACATTGGATCTCGCTGCGCAAATCTTAAGTAAAAGCATTTGCAAACTTTTATGAATACCAGCCATTGTCATACGGGGGGCATTCTCACACATTACACCTGGGCCCTCTGACCGCTAGTCGGAGACCCGAACCACTACACCGCCGGGCGACCACTGAATGCAAAGCACAAGGAGTAGAGCGGAATGAACAAACCACTCTGACACCCGTCTATAATATATCATTCGATGAAAGGAAAACGATCCACGTCACAGTCAGATTTCCTTCTCGATACTTTTGTGATTCATTTCAAAGGATGGGTCATGTGTCCAGTTCCGAGTCGACTTTTCTGCCATTAGACTCCATCATGATATCCCAATAGGCCATTTGTTGAACTTTTGTTAGTTGAAATAAACTTGTAGTTAGTGCCGATAATATGTACATGAAATGCAACTCTTTTTTAATGCAACACCAGTAATATTGTTCCTGATCTCAGAAGGCAGGGTAGAAATCACCTTGAAGCATTCTAGATTAGAGCGTGTGTGATGGACATAGGGCAATTTCGTATACAGGATATCGTCCGTGGTTATATAATGCCAGAATCCTTCTCCGTTCTTGTGTAAGTGGTAAAGGATCAGATCGTCATCTGAAGAAAACGACGTTACTCAGGGATGTTCGATCTCCTTGCCTGCAGCCCCACCGATTGATCGAGGGTCCGTGGTCGAAAAAAATACAGAAAATGTTTTTTTTTCATCATACTTTAATCAATAAGTGTAACTAGCAAGACCCGTGCTGCGCATGGTTGTGCCCGAGCAAATAAAAAAATACCTAATGTTGTAAAAGTTGAGAATGAACTTAAATGCAGTCATGGTGAAGTTCCATGGATACACGTAATTCAATTCTTGTCCAGAGTTACATATTATTGTATCAGCCAGTAATCACCCAGTCTGCTTCAAAAGTCTGGGGAGGGAGAGATAGTTTATTTTCTCATCAAACGATAGAAAAAAATAAATCAAAAAATAAAATAACAACAAATAAAATAATAAAATTAAATAAAAAACTAAAAAAATGACAAATATCCAGATGGGACTCTGACCCATGACTTTTACCTTCACCGGCTGTTGTGAAACAATCTTATTCACTGACGCCTTATGCCTGGCTTTCAATAGGGAGTTTTCGCAAAGCCCCCGAAACGTAAACGCGAACGGCAAACCCATTATTCGATGCCACGAAGGGAGGACCGAACAAAAGGGAAGACGTTCGCGTTGGCCTTTCGGGGGCTTTGCGAAAACTCTATACTAACGCTACGAATGTCCCGAATCGCCCCGAATCTGAAATCGTCGAAATTCGTCACTAATCTGGTTGAAAAATATGCCGAATGTCAAGAACGGGCCAAGAAACAAGTAGGAATTCAAAAGAACCATGTACGGATTG
>NMRB01001569.1:0-35763 GCA_002633025.1 Notospermus geniculatus | reverse complement strand
ATGAAAATGATCCGTCAAGCGGGCTAAAAACGAATCCTCGCTAAACGTTGTCGTAGCACTAACCGGGCCGTTACGAAAACTCCCGTCCAAAAAAGACGTGTTTTCAAAAAGCATTTCTGAATCATTGTTTCGTACATGTACTTCTTGATATCTATATAGGACTGACTTACATGGAGGTATACCTTCGCTGCCTTGGACTATGTAAACATCTCCCGCAGTTTCAAACCACTACCAACTGCGTTACCCGCGCTCTGAAACTGCTTCATTTGATGTATGAGGTGGCGTTATGCCGCTTCACTTGAGGTTCAAACTGTGTGCGAACGGAGTGTAGTGGCAAAATTTTACGTCTTTTTGCGAACTTCATGGACGCGGGCTCGGACGGCAAGGGTGCTGAAGAACTTCGAGGCATTATTTGGCCAACGTTACACGTTCTAGCCCGTTTTACATAGGAGGGGCAGGGGGTTTTGGGAACTACTTCAGTGTGACAGTACTTTTGCAGCTGTTCAATTCGGGGAATCCTCGCTGGGAATTTGCCACGAGTATGAGTATAGGCCTTCAGTGTAGCCTACATTTGTAGACGTCTCTCAGAGGTCTGACGGTTTCACCTTACTGAGCAAGTGGAGCAAACCGAAAACAAGGGATGCCGTACCTCTGGGCTAGCGACATTGCTAACTGCAGGAAGGTTCCTTTCGATTGGGGGCGCCACCGCTCATTCAATATGGCCGCCACAGCCACCTCCTTGATTTTCATTTCCGGACGTTTCAGACTGAATATAAGAGAAGATATCACAACTACATTTTTGTGGTAGGTTGTCCTTGCACGAGCAAGATTCCTTCCATCAGGGCGCCGACGCTCATTCAATATGGCCGCCAGAGCCACCATCTTGATTTTTCTGTCCAGATGTTTGAGGCGGAATGCTTGCCCATAACGCAATTTTTTTTTGTGGTTGGTGACAGTTGACTAGGGAAAGTTCCCTGTTGATTTGGTGCATCGCTGTCCATCTACGGCATCAGCCATCATCTTGATTTTCATTTCCGGAGGTGGGCGAGGCATTTGTTGTTTTTATCACGGTCCACGCTTTTAAGATATAGCGCCAATATCCATTTTTGGTTACGAAAACAAGACTAAGGTCCAGATTCATAAAGGGTGTTTAAGACCTTGACGCGTGTAACTTCGTCAAATGTATGGGGGAAGTGTGTGCATTTGACGAAGTTACACGCGTCTAAAGTCTTAACACCCTTTTTGAATTTGACCCAACATGTTCACAAGGGGTAAAGGCACTACGTGTAGCATTCACTGCAATTGCTACATGCCAGAAAATAATAACGAAGGAGGGGATTCAGATCTGCTCGAAGACTGAGCGGTGTCATTTACACTCAGTCAGTAGTATACTGTCAATTACACAAAATGCAGTGAAACATTACTTCAGTGGAATGAAAAATGATACATATGTGAGACATTTAAAACGAGGAAAGCAGAGTATCACAGTAACTTGTAAATATCAAATAAAATGATGCCGTTTGCATTCTTACCAGGGATGCGGGCGTTGACTTTTGCACAAGTCGACCATCTAAATCGAAGTGATCGGAAGCTGCGGACGGAATCAAACACACTAATACACGCAGAGGCAACTCCTCCAATCAGCGCGTGCACGTTTCAAGTGCACAGAACTCCGGTTTCTCTCTCTTTCAGAAATCAATATATAAATTTATATCTACATGTAAGTCAATCGCGGCAGGCTAAGTACCCATGTTTGGGTAGAAGGGGTAGGGGTTCGAGACTACTTCTCGTCTTCATTCAGTTCAAGTTTATTGGAGACCAAGATTCCCTGAATCATGTAAGCTATATTATATTATACAAAGGTACATTTGTTCATGGAAATGGAGTCAACACTGGCGATAGTTCGAAGCTCAGAACGGCCTTGCGTGTACCCCATCAGGTCGTTCGACAACCTGTGGGACCTATTTGATTTCGTTGTTAGTGTGGCACTGATGCTTTTCATCGGACCTTTTGGAGTAGCAGCCAACGTGTTGTCTTTTATTATCCTCGGCATTGAAAAGCCCTTCACTTCGACCTCCATAATTCTCCGCGCTTTAGCCGTAGCGGACAGCATGGCACTAATTACTCAATTTCTTTACCGAACTCCCGGAGGGATATACGATTTCACCGGCGAGATGATATTTCTAAGAGAAGACGCGGAACTGGCTTTCCCTTACGTGTGGCCGTTGTTATGGTTCTCGAAGAGTGTTTCAATCTGGCTCACCGCACTGGTCTCTGTTGAACGATACATTGCGGTATGTAAACCTTTAAGGGCGGCTTCTATCTGCACCAAAAGAAACGCCTACATAGCTTCTGTAATAACCACTGTCATCTCTTTCCTTTACCGCATTCCACTCTTTTTTGCTTATACTGTTGTCTATAAGTTCGACCATTGCTCTGGTGGTTTTCGTCCCTGGTATACACCCACGTCACTAGGTAGTAATCATCACTATAATGTGATATACGTCATCGTTCTTCATATGGTCATCAATTCGTTTCTACCGATCTTTTTTCTGTTATTCCTGTCTTCGTCGATGATTAGTGCACTTCGGCAGAGGAGGAAAATCAGGCACCCGAAGGGCCTCGCTAATAAAGGCCATGACGACACCATGGCTGTGACACAAAGGGTTCTTGGTGTTGTGTGTGTTTTCATTGTTCTAGAGATGCCCGGCTCTCTCAACCAGATTCCACTTGCTCTCCACCGATATTCATCTTTAACCATTTACCCTAATGATCTGGTACGGGACTTCGTGTTGGGTACAACTTACTTTTTTTTGGCAACGTAAATTGTTTTGTGAATTTTTTTATCTACTGCGCAACTGGTAGGCGATTTCGTCGGACATTGCGAAGTGTTTTCTCAATAAGATGCCTTACAGTAGGACCACGTTCCGTTTGATCGCCGTGTGTGACCCGTTAAAGTGCATTTTGCTGTTGATTTGATCGGAAGTTGTCAGCTTTAGTTTGGTTTGAACCCACCTTACACCTGGGTCAAATGACGGCTAAGATGCTAATGACGGTCCACACCTAACCCAGAAACCTTGAAGACAAAATTACGATGAAACTTAAGTGTTTGAGAAGCGACTCTGAACGCCTATATGGCTTCTGTAATTACCATTGTCATCTCTTTCATTTAAGGGCCTGTCACACTGAAGTAGTTCTCAAAACGTCCTGCCCCGTCCTAAAATAATTGTAAAACGGGCTAGAACATGTAATGCCCCATCACACTGAGCTCGTTCTCAGTACGTTTTTGAAAATTTTGCCGAACGGGCTCAAACTGTCTGCGAACGGAGTGGACGTAGGGACTTTTTACAAACTTCATGGAAGGGAATGGTCCTCCAGAACATCGAGGCATTGTTTTGCCAAGGGTAACACGTTCTAGCCCGTTTTACGATTCTTTTAGGACGGGGCAGGACGTTTTGAGAACTAGCTCAGTGTGATTGGTGGGGCATTACCTTATTCTCATCTTTTTGGACCTGACTGTTGTCAGTGTGTTCGATCATTGTTCTGAAAGTTTTCGCTCGTGGTGGAATCCCACGTCATATTATAGTAATTATTACTTCTATCAAAAATATATAACACCAAAAATATACAACTCGAAAATCACCAATTTTCGGCATGTTCAAGAGCACGTTGCGGCCGAACCATTGAACCGATTACTAATTTCTCTAGCAATATGGAAAGATGAGGTTTTTATCCATATTGTCATAGAATCATTTTTACCCCTCTTGTTCTCTTATTCCTGTCTTGCTCGATGATTATAGCACTTCGGCAGACCAGGAGGGTCGGTCAGCCGAAGGGCCTCGCCAATCATAGTCTCGTGCCACCAGACTCTTGCAATTTCCAATAAATTTCCAATTTTAGAGTCTGGTCCAGATGGTTACTTTGTCTTGTAAAACCATCATGGCCGACAGTCTACCGCCGATGACGTAGAACACAACGCACAACACTATCAATGCAAAAAGCGTGCAGCTTGCGAGTATTTTGTAGCCCTTGCTGTTAGCCCTACCGCACTTTTTATACCACAATTTCGTCCTCAATCGAAAAATTATATACATGTACATACCTGTCGGAATTCCAATGAAAGACACTATAAATTGACTTGACAACACAGATTGAGGCGATTCATCTCGCTAATTTTCACGCTTCGAGTGATCTGGGCGCAGCCATTATTCCTCTTGCAGCCTACGTCACCAACTTTTGAGATCCATGACTAGCCAATCAGCGAAGCTCCCCTTATTTTGAATTTTCGGAATAAGAAAATTCAATGGAAATTGCGTCCCGTGCCAGACCCTCTGGCGACCTCGGAGTATGACCGAGGGGCTGGTTGCGCGAGACTACGCCAATCAAGGCCATGATGACACGACGGCTGTGACACAAAGGGTTCTAAGTGTTGTGTTGTTTTCATTGTTCTACGCCCGGCTCTCTCAACCAGGTTCTAGGTATTCTCAACAACTATTTGTCTTTAAAGCCATACAATCCCCAAAGCCACCAGCGATCCTCAGCCATCAATTCGTCTTTGATATTGATAATATCTTTTATACTGTAATTTGCAAGTGAATATCTGTGTGTTTTTAAATGCACTGAATTATATTGTGTTTATATGTTAGAAAAAGAGAGGAAATAAAGTATAAATTTAGCCATAATTAGGTTCGAATTAATTTATGGTGAAAATGCATTGTCCAATCAGTGCTGGCCTTTCATACTGCTTCGGCATTGTCTTTGGTATGATGTTGGATAGAACGGCAGTTCTGATTGGTCCAGAACTTTGGTTTGAACCAATATAGCAGTTGAGTCAGAACCACAGACTAATTATGTTGAAATATCGAATTTTATAATCATTGGTTGCATTTTTCCCACTTTGGCAACTTAATCCTGCGTATAATAATATTATACATTGATATGCTGTAATGTTTGATTGAAAATACTGATAATGTATTCTATTTTTGACTGAAATAGCTTGTAGATCAACTGCTGACTTCGGGGATTGTATGGCTTTAAATATTTTTACCCATAAAAATGTAGCAAACTCTGCCTCACAAATTTGTTATTTTGTTGGCCACATAAACTGCTTTGTCAACTTGTTTAATATACTGCGCTACGGGAAAGCGGTTTCGTCGAACACTGCGAAGTTTCTTCTCAACACAAGGCCGACATGCGATCACGCTGTCTTACTTACCCTGCTACGGACAGTTGTTTCGTTTTAATGAAATACATGTACGTAAAAGGGTATGATAGGCAGCTGCAACCAATAATTATAGAGGTAGCCGTGTTGATCGTTGAATGAATGAGTAGAAATGAAATAGATAACACCGTCTTTTAAATTAACTAGGATATATTGAGACAAGCTTTCGACCCTATCGGGCCTTCATCAGGTCCGAGGAAAATCATGACAACAGGAGTATACATATATGGTGACAATTACAGTGACAATACACATACAAAGTAGCTGTTGAACATTAATTGGTGGCTGAGAAGGTGACAACGGTAAAGCAAACACATGATAAATCTTTAAGATCAATCTTTACTTGTAGTTGGTCATGAAACCAATCAGCTGCAACCAACGATATTCTTTGGTTCACGGGCCCGCCGACGTCCGAAAATCCAAAAGTGAAAAAAAGATAAAATCGTTAAATTCATTTTTTTTTATTTCCGCCGATGTTCACCAACACATGAGATTCTCAAAATAAGTATCTCGCAATATCTGGGCAGGCAAGTCTCCTCGGACATGCGCAAGGACGCGATGGTAATTATTCCGGTGAATGTGCCAGGCATTTCTGATGGCGTCTTATTCAGGCTGTGTCATTGACCGTATTACTCTTCTCTCAGCCGTTTTCATGATACAGCAAACACATGAATACAATCTACATACGCTGACAATGGTCACAAAACATGTGACGTAATCGCCCTGACACCCATATCAAGCTGACTGAGTAGCGCCATGCATAAATTAGATCTTGGCCAATAGACTGACAGACCTTTTTACATTATGCCGAAGGCGTGGTGACGAAAATCATTCTCCAAGCGTGGGGTAGATTGGCGGTAGGGGCATTAATAGTGTAAGACTGTAGTATGGAGAAATTTCGTTGGAGAATATCGTACTATACGTCGCCGCATAAATAATTTTCGTCCGTTACGTCGCTTAGCTGCAAGATACCTAATATTGTGACCCTCCACCACCAAACCAGTCACATGTCGCTCTCAGTTTGGCAGGTTGAGACCAAGGCCGGGTTGCATCAGCTATGGTCAAAGTTAAGTTTGAGGTTGACCTCCACTAAATGATGTGATTTGCCATTACAATTTGCGGTTGAGAACGACTTCGAGGTCCGCTTGAGAACAAAGTCGACCTCAAGTATGACTGGTGTAACCCGACCTAAATGTTGATCACTTCCAATGTTGTTGGTCTGTTATGAAGTCTGAAATAATCTATTTTCTGGTGTCATCTGAGTTCATTGCGGCTCAACTTCTGAGCGACATGCGACTGGTTTGATGGTGGAGGGTCACAATTATGGACCAAATATTTGGTCTTGTGCAATGAAACAATAGGGAGATTGAGATCAGCGAATTATCACGGATCCTTATACGTATACGGATAGATTTCTGTACAACGAGGACAAATTTTGTGTACATTTCGATCCGTATGCGTATAAGGATCCGTGATAAGTCGCTGATCTCAACCTCCCTATTAGTAATATTCTTCTTGAAGGATTCTTAATGCGCACTGTTTAAAAAGCCATTTAAAATGAGCCTGTGTTGTGAAATAAAAACGTTTACGATACGAAATAGCTAAACACTTCTTAAGGTGAAGGGATACCTAAGGAAAAAATAATGCACGCACAACATTGAAAACTCGATATTTCTTTTCTATGACCAAAAGTAATCTATTTAAAGATGTTTATTATTTAAGTATAGACCCTCCTCCGTACATTCTGAAAAAAAAATGTGAACTTGGATTAGTAATAATGGTATTAATTAACTTTTAGTTAGACCCTAAAATTTCATCTTCGGGGCGAAATTCTGACTCGTGGGGACCGACTATGCGGTTACGGATTACACCATGACCTATTAAGACAGGTAGTCTGCAGGTGCCTATAGAGAGTTTTCTCCAAAAAATTGTTTCAGTCACCCGTTATAAACTAATTAAGGTCTAAAAATGCCCTGATTCACATTTTTTGTCTCACGGAAAGATTTCAGTCGAATATCACCAAAATCTCTCTGTAGGCACCTGGGGAACTAAGTTTACTGTCAGGTAAAACCGATACTTCATGTAAATCATCAACCAATTAAGTGCAAAAAAACCGCAAATCGCAGGAAAAGCGGGTGATTGCTGCTCAGTCGATCAATGCATGATTGTTATTCAAATTAAGTCCTTTCCCGCCTGGTTAGTATAGTCTGTTTCAAAGTTTACCAGTCGTCACGCATTTTTTATTTGTCTGCAATCGACTTCACATACCTCAATCAATCGGCCAACAACTCCTAAACATTCTTGGCTTGAGTTTAGGAATGGGTTGTAGTAATGGGCAGTAAACCGAGATCAGGTGATGGGGTGCTATAATGAGCTGCCGCACAATAGATAAGTTCTGAGACCGCCACTAGGCCTGTGCTGATCTGTTGGGTATCCCTTCACCTTAATGGAAATTCTCGGCTGGTTTAAAGGTCTTGTTGAGGCGCTTTTGCCCTCCACCCCGCTACCGACTGATCCTCCGCCCTCGCAACCGACGCTCGGTATGCCTCGGTGTAATGTTACCTTGACATCAGCCTTGAAGGTGAAGGTCCCGGGCTCGAGTCTCGACGAGTGTTTTTTTTTATTTTTATTTCTTCCTTTCATTTCATCCATTTTATTTTATTTTTTCTAACGTTTGATGAGAAAATAAACCATCTCTCCTTTCCGAACTTTTGAATCAGCTGGGGGCCGGGGGGGGGGGTGATTGTCTGTTTTGTGTTAACAGTCACGTGGTTGATAAACTAAGATAGTTTGACATCGAACGCGCCAAACTAATTTACGGGGCAACTTCAAATTGGAGGAATCCATGGCAGTTTTATTTTAGTTCAGACGTGCTGATAGACATACTGCAAAACTGTGATTACCAAAAGGTGTCAAAAAATAGTGTGATTATCCGGCAGGGAGAAACTGGCGATTGGTGAGTTGATGACATCCTGTGGAAATCAGGGGGTCTCAGCTATCGTCATGTAGCACTCCACGCAATGATCCCGGAACCGCCGACATGCGGCAGTACACCACGAAGGCCTATTTGGATCGCTGCTGATATTTTTATAGTGTAGGCGATTTGGGGGTTTGTAGAGATAATGAGACAAGCACAAGTATTGTTGACGTAACGATATGCCGCCGCCTGTTGCAAGCGCTGTACATGTACTTGTCTCCATCATGTATGGCAGTGAACGTGTGCATTGTGTCAGACGGTTGAACAGCACAGGTTTTCGTGACGTCATGGGTTTCAGCCGCCGTCTTATGATGTACACGTTGTTTGGGGAAGTCAGTGCAGAAATGAATGCAAAAAGTCAGGCGATTTAACAGGTCAGATTTTGATGACATAGTTGGAACAATTCTATGTGCCCATTGTGTAGGCCCTATGGTTGGCCTATATGCCTCTGGGGTGGGAGAGAGCCGTGTGTGTGTTGGAGAGTAGGAGAACACCAAAGAGGTCACGTCGAGTGGGATTTTGTTTGTTTTTCACGTTTTTTCCGTTTTCAGTTATAACTCTATCAGTCATTGGTGCACAATAAACCATCTATTAGGAATAAAACAAATCATCTAAAATCTGTCCCCACCCATGGTTCCGATAACTCTGGATGATGCAGTGTGATCTTTGATTGTCAATTGCAAAAGCTCAGTTGACAGAATCGTAATCTATTGATGGGTTTTCACAATTAACCCAGGTTGTTGTGCTTTGAATGGGGTGTCAATGGAGTGTATCCATTGTTGGCAGGACTTCATGCAGGATGGCTCTGTCACAAATCCAGCAGCCGCCGGGGGATATCTTGACATTGGTGTTTTTTGCGACATTGTGTGGCCTGGGACTGATTTTCCCAAATATCCTTGAATCAGATGGTTTTCGACGGACATCCCTTGGGAAACTGGCCAGTAATCGGCCGGTGTCTGTCGGATTTGTTCCGACAAGTTGAAAAATGGTTGGCCGATACCGTCCAGTCCCCCACCGATATCCCAGCGGGTATCGACTCCCTGTCCGTCCAGCAATCGGGTGATTTTGTATCGGCTGGACATCCGAGGGGACTCGGTTGCGCACCTGTGGGTGGCTGGCGGGATACCTGTCGAACTTCGACCAGTGTCCGGAGGATATCTGGGCCCCCGGTCACGGCGAAAAATCGTACGATCTAAGTGCCTGGTGGGGAGGGGGACTGACAGGTGGCTGGTGGGAGCCCGACGGGCGTGTCAAGGATTATTAGAAAGAGGAGTTGAAGTGTAACATTACCGGAGTGCCAACTACCACAAACTAATTGCTGTAAGGCAAGTCTGAACCATTCTCTTACGGTGGCACAAACGTGGTGTGTCATTGCCCGCGGTGTCAACATCTTCGAAATACGTGTCATCATAAAGGAATCAACCATAAAGGTTTAACTGCGAACGATGAGCTTACTGAGGGATACACTTCCTGTGTTGCCACCAGATGTCTCTCACTGCCTGAATTTTGGCTTTACGTAATAGGCACGAGCTTCAACTTTTTTTGTGGTGAAGAGGTACATGAACCTGCCAACATGATGCTTTGAATTCCATTTCTGACGATAACTGAGCTATTTTCAGCACAATTAGTGTTCCATGTACAAATGTACGTCAGCCTATTCAAATGTACACCGATGACCCTGAACACACATCGTTCGTGGGGTTCTCATTAATTCAGACCTTTTGTATCATAAGATCAACTAGTCGGAATTCAACAAAATTTGCAGTGAATGTGCAGAAGGGTCTTGCCTATCACATGGAAACGTCAGAATGCAAATCTGTTGGGTTTTAAAGGGATATTGTCCACATTTATAAAATGCTAAATTTGTCAGTTGAACCTTTATGGTTGATTCCTTTATGGTGTCATCCAATAGCAGCACCTATTACACGCGTAATTATGGATAGTTTGTTAGTCTATCGTTTAATGACTAAGCTTGTTATAATTGCAACGCTCCACACGCACATAATGCAGCCATCGTTGTTAGCACTACACAGTGTGCTGGCTGCAGTTATCGTGCGGCCTTGGGCAACATGGCCAACACTACGATGGAAAAACTGCGGTTCACCGAAATTCCCGGGGAAGTCACGGCCTGCAAATATGGCGATCCCGACCATCTTGGCGAGATACATCGAAACATCAGTATTTACTGTTTTGTGCCGACTATCATCCTCGGTGTCCCTGGTAACATCCTCATCATACTGATCGCGAACAAGGCCAGCAACCAAAATCTTTCGCCGTCCATCTACATGACTGCAATGGCCGTGGTCGACACCATTTTGTTAGTGTTCTCAAGTATATTTGTTCCTCTGTTTATTGATGGTGTTGTAGAGGAAGGAAGAGATCTGGAAATCATGTGCATGTGAGTTAACAAATTGATAACCAGTGTTATATCTAGGATTTCAGAAGGGCATGGTGCAAACTTTGCGAAAAGGGCATGAGCGAGTCCACTTGACGGCCGGAGGGGTGTCTGATGACGCAACATGGCGGTCAACAAAACAGCAAGGAAGGATAGAATCCATTATGTGACACATCCCCCTCCTTAGAGCAAACTTTCTGGTTTACAAAGAAATGTTTCCACAAACTAAATCACACATCGCATCTAGATTCACATATAGGCCTATTGGCAGTCTTATAATATGTCCTCGACGATTTATACACATACATTGTCACTTAAACAACAGTTACAAAATTGACCAGCTTATCATCACTTAAGAGAATCTGACAGTCCAGAGTTTCATATCCTACCACAACGTGTCGCTCATTACAATGCTGTCTGATCAACCAGGTTATCAACAGTCACAATTGAGAATCTAGTCTTCAATTATACGATCTACTTAAATAGTCTGCTATTCTGTTCTCACTACCTTTAATAACTCGCACTTTGAACGAAAAATTCTGAAGGTACAGGGCCCATCGCATTACTCTCGCGTTTTCAATGTTCTTCTTGTCAATGCAAGCCAACGGTTGGTGGTCGGTATACAAGATAAATTCTTTACCATGAAGATATTTCTCAAATCGCTTCACCGCGAACACTAGCGCCAGACTCTCGCGTTCAATGCAAGAGTAGTTTTGTTCTCGCTCGAGCAGTTTGCGACTCGCATACGACACAGGGAATAGCTTTTGACCATGTTCCTGTAGCAACGCGCAACCAACTGGTAACCAACTGGTAAAGTTCACTGGCGTCAACTTGGACGACGAACGGCTTGCTGAAATCCGGTAATCGAAGTATCGGCTTACGCGACAGCGCAGCTTTCAACTCATCGAAACACTGAAGCGCCTCATCTTGCCAAACCAGGGTGTTGGGTCTACCTTTCTTTGTCATATCTGATAAGGGGGCTGATAACTCGGAGAAGTTCGGTACGAACGACGAAAACCATCCAGCCATGCCCAGGAAAGACTTAAGTTGTTTCTTGGTCATTGGGGCTTCAGTGCCCAGGACCTTTGCGACTTTCTGAGGATCCATTTCAATCTTACCGTCCCCAACAAAGTTACCAATGGAATCAATGGCTGGGTAACCAATGACACACTTGGACGCACGCAGTGTCAAGTGATTGACGCGAACACGAGTGAAGAAGTCACGTAGCATAACCATGTGTTTGTCCCAAGGTATGGTGTGCCCTACGACGTCATCGACGAAGTTATCTACGTCAGTCGCACCTTCCAGTAGGAGTCGCATCAGACGGTTGAAAGTTGCACCGCTGTTTTTCAACCCAAACGGTGTTCTACAGAACCTGAAACAACCCTGCTCTGGCGTCGTAAAACTCGTGAGGTCACGATATTCCTCAGGAATATTAGTCTGCCAGTAGCCTTTAGTGAAATCGAATTTACTAAAGTACTTATCGCTAGACAATTTGGAGTAAATGTCATCTGCCGAAGCAGTCGGTTCACCATCAAATTTTGTTTTCATGTTCAACGCGCGAAAATCACAGCAGAACCGAATCGACCCATCAGGTTTCTTGACAAGGACAATCGGGGCATTGTATGGCGAATTAGATGGTTCAATTATGCCCAATCTAAGCATTTCATTGACTTCATTCTTGAGCGCCTCTCGCAACGCGTAGGGTACCGGGTACGGTCTTTTACGTACCGGTTCTTCGTCAGTTAGCTCGATTCGGTGTTGTACCAAGTCGGTGGAGCCCGGAATATTACTGAATATGTCGCTGAATTCTTCTAGTAAGGTTTTCACTTCCTGCTTTTGCTCATTAGACAGATCTGGACAAATTTTGACATCTTCGTTAGTCTCTTTACCACGTCCACGTCCACGTCCATCAAACCGCGGTAACTCAGGGGCTCGCATTTTAAAACCACCCGCCGGCGTCTTGGCCGGGTCAGAAGGGTGTCCCGCGGCAACAGCTGCGGCGGCCTTAGCCTGCTCAGTTTCTAATACTAATTTTTGCATTTCAACCTCGTGCGCCCTAGCCAACCTGCGTTCTTCGCGTTTCTCATCATCCTCGCGCTTTTTCGCGTTCTTAGACTCCTGTACCTCATTATTATACTCAGTAATTCTATCATTCACAAACTGTTTGAGTTCCGCGTCGGCCAACCCAAGCTCTTCACCGAGGACCATGAATTCTTTAAACACCTTAGCCGACATGATTGGGCCTAAGTCAACTCTCAAATATTGGGCCTAAGTCAACTCTCAAATATCAAGTTACGTTTGCTCAAATGGGCCTAATGTAAATTCAAATGACGCATACCGGTTTCAGAAGCAAATAACATCTCACATACAGATACAAATACATACATGTATACATGTGTATTATACCAAGATTGACTGCATGAAGAGGATTCATCCCACGATTGGTTTACCAGGCAAAGTGAAGTGTCCTGCTCAGCTCGCCGTGTTGGAGTAATCTACAAGGAATGGACGTCGTCACGGTCCAAGGAGAGACGGTCCTGCCGGGGTCGCCAATTGTCACAACCGGGGAATGAGGGACCATCTGCCGGGCTACCAATAACGAACTCTGAAGCTTCTACTTAACACGAATACGTGTATTTTCTGTCATATATGTGGAGTTGGGTGTGGTTACATTCGATTCGTCTACACATGTACGTAGGTCTGTCCCAACCAAAAAACCGGTATGCTCCTTTTCCCGCAAGGGAAAGTGACCCACAAAGTTTGCTCCTTCTCGGACCATAAAAATAGGCACACGGCCTAAACACACGCATAGAACAGCGTTATCGGCTGGACATCCGAGGGGACTCGGTTGCGCACCTGTGGGTGGCTGGCGGGATACCTGTCGAACTTCGACCAGTGTCCGGAGGATATCTAGGCCCCCGATCACGGCGAAAAATCGTACGATCTACTAAGTGCCTGGTGGGGAGGGGGACTGACAGGTGGCTGGTGGGAGACCGACGGGCGTGTCAAGGATTATTAGAAAGAGGAGTTGAAGTGTAACATTACCGGAGTGCCAACTACCACAAACTAATTGCTGTAAGGCAAGTCTGAACCATTCTCTTGCGGTGGCACAAACGTGGTGTGTCATTGCCCGCGGTGTCAACATCTTCGAAATACGTGTCATCCAATAGCAGCACCTATTACACGCGTAATTATGGATAGTTTGTTACTCTATCGTTTAAAGTGGTCCTAAACCGCCGAGCAAAAGTTGGCACCCGATCATTTTCACCGCCCACGAAAATGGAACTTCCGATTTTCGCTCCTGGCTTCTGAGCATGCGCAGTACGCTACCTTCACTGAGTTTGTCAATCGTGCAAACCGCACAGCAGACAGGATGCCGAAGCGAGAAGTGAAAGAAGGGAAAGGGCGACCTTAAAAGGTAGCAAATGCCGACCAGCAGCTGTAGATTGTCCACAGACATTATCGAAGTGGCTCATAATAAAGAAAGAACTCCGTTCTAACACGATGAGGAGGTTGTTAGCATGTATGGCATCATTAACATATTGCCGGACTGCGGATCTCGCCGCCGTGCCGGTGTAACGTCTCAGCGAATTCTGGGGCTCCTTCCGAGAAAAGACCAACTTGCCTGGCATACCGGCTGGCATCGCCATCAATGATGTCACTCGTGTCGGATTGAACACTCTTCATGCTCTTATGCGTGAATGTATTCTCTAAAACTCCCCTGAATCGAGGAGAAATCTCGACTCGGCGAACTGGTGGCATCCATGTTGTTTTGACAACCAGCTGTCACTCATTCAGAACTTGCCCAATCAGTCATCGCGTAGTAAATTCCATAGTAATCACGTGACGTGATGATTGACAGGCGTTCATTCATACTGGCGTCGCGCGGGAAAATGAAAACGAGGCTGTCTCGCTCGCCTCGGCGGTTCAGGATCACTTTAATGACTAAGCTTGTTATAATTGCAACGCTCCACAAGCACATAATGCAGCCATCATAATGTAGGCTACTACCGTACAGTAGAAGGAAAACATCGTTGTTAGCACTACACAGTGTGCTGGCAGCAGTTATCGTGCGGCCTTGGGCAACATGGCCAACACTACCATGACTACGATGGAAAAACTGCGGTTCACCGAAATTCCCGGGGAAGTCACGGCTTGCAAATATGGCGATCCCGACCATCTTGGCGAGATACATCGAAACATCAGTATTTACTGTTTTGTGCCAACTATCATCCTCGGTGTCCCTGGTAACATCCTCATCATACTGATCGCGAACAAGGCCAGCAACCAAAATCTTTCGCCGTCCATCTACATGACTGCAATGGCCGTGGTCGACGCCATTTTGTTAGTGTTTTCAAGTATATTTGTTCCTCTGTTTATTGATGGTGTTGTAGAGGAAGGAAGAGATCTGGAAATCATGTGCATGTGAGTTAACAAATTGATAACACAACAAAGTGCAAGGAAAAGACATCATTTTGCCCTGCTTACTGCGTTTCAGCAAAATAACAAGACGTGTGGTTCTCAGCCGGTGTATTTTCAACCGCCTTCATGATAATGGCCGCTCCACACGATCACATTTTTCATTCAATTTTTGGGAAATTCAGTTTCCGGCCCAATTAGGGCTTCAGTCATATAAACCCGCACGTATGCCTTTGATTTGATGAAAAATTTGATCGTGTGGAGCGGCCATTAGTAGGCCTAAAGAGGTTGCGCAGCCTTCCGACTCCGACTCTGGCTTCAACTCATACCAGAATGTGAATTGCAGTCCGCTGTAGACATCCTTGATAAAAACGATTTGATGAACGTTTGCAAATCGTAACATGCCATAACTTTGTGGCAGAATGATTTTGACTCGTAATCGGAAGTGCACGTAAATCGCAAATATTAGGGCTATAATCGTGTTTAAAGTCGTAACGACTAGGATTACGACTTCAATATTCATTATTTATCCGTACTTCCGATTTATAAGGCCAAATGTTTCTGCCTTCAATTTATGGTGTTTGACGAATTGAAAATTTCTATCAAATCGTTTTTATCAAGCATGTCCACAGTGGACTGCAATTCATTCTCGTGGTTGAAGTCAGAGTCGGAGTCAGCCAGCTGCGCAACCTCTCTAGTATTGTTGAGAACGTGAATTTAAAATGCCTCAATATCTCATTTTCTGATGCCCAGAGGGACCAGGAAGATGGCTGAATGATTCGGTTGGGAAAATCTTCCCCTTCGGTTTTTGTGGTTCGCCTAGTGATATATCAAGAACCAATGCTTCGATCAGCAGGTACAAACCGTATTCATTGTGCCGAGCTACCTGCGTATCGGCGTTTGGTAGATCGATGGAAGTCCAGGGGATGTATTCAAGAAGCTTTGGCAACTTTGCGCGCGCGTAAGTCTATTGTTTGGCTGCACGTGCCCTATTGTTCACGGACTGCCTTACAATACATTTGCGTGTACGCAAAGTTGCGAAGGCTTCATGAATATGGCCCCTGATCATCCGTCAGAAAAAAGGAATAATCTTGTGGTCACTGAAGTGGGCTGGACTGGACTATATCGGTAAATTGGGCACGAATTCACGTGATTTGGAAAGGTGAGAATTAAATTCGAGTGATGCCCCCCCCCCTCCCAAAAACATGCATGAGGGAGGTTTCACAAGAAATGTCCCTTCGAATACTTTTGTTCATCCATTGTTGGGGGATGTTTTCTGAAAACACCTTCTGGACACCAAAAGGAAACTCAATCGTAGCCTACTGCAGTAAGTTGTGATCCGCTCCACGGGGTTCTAGGCCTATCAATCCCTGGTGAGTCATGGAAAACACTTTACACTTACTCTTACAGTGCCCCTTTTCTTCTCCCAGTCACTGAAAGGTTTTAGCTGCCATTGCAGCAGTTCTTCACTATATACACGTACACGTATCTTTCTTTCCATTACAGTTCATACTACGTTATCTTCTCCACATGCGGTGTCCTATCTGGATACTACCTGACTGCCATGTCTGACTGCCATGTCGGTTGACCGAGCTATAGCTGTCCGCTTCCCTTTAGCAGCGCCACGATACTGCACACCGAGCAGAGCTAAGATGGTTGTACTAGCAGGAACAGCCATATTTACTCCAATCAACTGTGCCTTCGCATTAGCCTATCAGTATGTTATTGACCCGAACACAGGTTTGTACTATAGTGAAATAAAATCGAAATGGTCTAGAGTACTTTCTGGCGGCACTGTCCTTGCCGGCTCGTGAATGCGGTGAAGCTTTTCGAGAGGGAGACGCTTCAGCAGTACGCCGACCTCATATACATCGTAGTTTCACATCTTACCGGTAGATGTCTCATAAAGGTACTGTCAGACTGAAGTAGTTCTCAAAACGTCCTTCCCCGTCCTAAAAAATCGTAAAACGGGCAAGAACGTGTCACGTTGGCCAAATAATGCCTCGAAGTTCTGGAACACCCTTCCCGTCCGAGCCCACCATGAACTTCGTAAAAAGAGTGTAAAAAAGTTGTCACTACGTCCACTCCGTTTGCACACAGTTTATATACACAGTAGTATTACGCCCTACTGTTCTGGCTATGGAAAAATTTCGACCAGATTTTGTGAAAAACGTCATCAAAATATATAAAAACGTCATCAAAATATGTGAAAAAGAATCATACTCCGTGAAAAACGTCATCACAATATGCATTCACGTGACACAGAATCCCATAAAGCGTCATTCATGACCTTGAACACAATGAAATTTAGGTCAATATTCGATAGGGAATTCGTCTAGTGTATTGTGTGTTGATGCATTTTCTTTTCAACCTTAATAAAACAGTACAACGAAATTATGAAACTGTATTCGCATAATGTTTCTGATGACATGTTTCATTCAGCATCCAAGCTCAGGATGCGTGTTTTTGTCAATTCCCGGAATTGTCCTCGCGTTCCTCACGCATGACCATGCTCCGTGGAGAGCCCTGGTGGAAGGAATGCAGGACATTTTTTGTATTGTTGTAGGCGTAATTTACATAGCCTTCAGTTGATGTCATCGCGTCATGATCAGTGTCTCACTCATGTCATACACATTTTGCTCGATGCAAAGTTTGAGTGGGCCGTATAAACAACTGAGGGCATGAAAATTAAAAAAAATCACTTACCTGTGTTAGTTATTGAATGACAGCAGCTGGATTGGCTTGAAAACCCGGGGGAAACAAAGCGAATATAGTCCATACGTTGGCACGTCGATTTTCGTTCGCGCCCCGATGATTGGCTGAGGCTCTCACCCCTTCAGAAACGGGAAATGTGATGGATTCGAACCAGGCTAGATGCCCGTCAGGCCAGATAGACTGGTGAGCACCAGATGTGGGGAGCGGGCTATGACATTTGTGTACCGGTACTGAATATTGACTGATGATTTCTCAAAATGGTCTCAGCTGTCTTTCCAGTTCGAAGTCCTCGCATCATCATGATCATGTAATGGCACGATCAACTGGTCAATCAAGTCACGTCCCAAAATCCCGCCCAACAAAATAGCAAACCAATCAGGAAATTCAAACACCACCGCCCTATGTTTTTTAAAAACATTTTCTTGTTAAGAACGTGCTGAGAACTAGCACAGTGAAGACCAATGGCATGCATATTTAAGCTGCGATTTTCCAGGCAACCGGCCTTGCGACCACAGCAGCGACTGAACATTTATTTTTTATTTTTTTTTTAGTTTTTGTTGACTCGTTCGCGACAAATGCTTCCTTGGAAGATCAGTGATGTCGCAGATGACATCATTGATCGACCTCCAAGGTAATTATCACATGCGACGTAGTAGTCGCATCGGTAGTCGCCCCCATTTTAGTCGCCAGTAAGTGTGCGCCATGGTTTAGGGCCATGCCTGTTGGTCACTGAGCCGTGTCACCGCCGCCTGTCGTCAATTTCACAGTAATTCTCACGAGGGAGTAGTGGCTTATTTTTTTTTTTTTTTTTTTTTTTAGTTTTTGTTGACTCGTTCGCGACAAATCTTCCTTGGAAGATCAGTGATGTCGCAGATGACATCATTGATCGACCTCCAAGGTAATTATCGCATGCGACGTAGTAGTCGCATCGGTAGTCGCCCCCATTTTAGTCGCCAGTAAGTGTGCGCCATGGTTTAGGGCCATGCCTGTTGGTCACTGAGCCGTGTCACCGCCGCCTGTCGTCAATTTCACAGTAATTCTCACGAGGGAGTAGTGGTTCTGTCGAGGGAGTAACTCCAGGGAGGGCGCGTCACACCTGAGCCTTATGTCCCATCATACTAAGAATTTCTTGAAAATGTTGCCGAACGGGCTCAAACTGTGTGCTAAAGGGGCGAATCCACTGTCGCGATTTGGGCTTGAGACGGGGTTGCGGTCCCTTGCGATCGCCTTATATGGCAATCGCGAAGTCCTAATAAGGTACGGTAACCGCAAAGGCACGCAACCGCGTCTCAAGCCAAAATCGCGACAGTGGATCACCCATTTAACGGTGGCAATTTTTACAGTCTTTTTACGAACTTCATGGACGGGCTCGGACGGGAAGGGTGTTCCAGCAGCACTTCGAGACATTATTTGCCCAACGTGACACGTTCTATCCCGTTTTACGATTTCTTTATGACGGGCCGCAGGACGTTTGGAGAACTACTTCACTGTGACAATACCTTTAGGCCTACTGATCAACTAACTACAATACTCATTCAAGATCAGTAGCTGAATCATGAAAAGTTCAGTTGATCCATGACCGACATTTCTTCCTCCTGCACACCGTACTCGGACAAACCATTCTTTCGGCGGGTTTACACTTTGGTCGCAAAGTGAAATTCGCAGGCTGAAATAAATAACGAAAATCGATTTTTTTAGGCTCTGCGAATCTTGTCGTCCTTATACCTGGCAACCCAACAGCGACCCTGGCTGTGACTGGATTTCAGTTGGCTTCTGGAACCCTGGGAAGGGTGTTCCAGCAGCACTTCGAGACATTATTTGCCCAACGTGACACGTTCTATCCCGTTTTACGATTTCTTTATGACGGGCCGCAGGACGTTTGGAGAACTACTTCAGTGTGACAATACCTTTAGGCCTACTGATCAACTAACTACAATACTCATTCAAGATCAGTAGCTGAATCATGAAAAGTTCAGTTGATCCATGACCGACATTTCTTCCTCCTTCACACCGTACACGGACAAACCATTCTTTCGGCGGGTTTACACTTTGGTCGCAAAGTGAAATTCGCAGGCTGAAATAAATAACGAAAATCGAATTTTTTAGGCTCTGCGAATCTTGTCGTCCTTATACCTGGCAACCCAACAGCGACCCTGGCTGTGACTGGATTTCAGTTGGCTTCTGGAACCCTCCTTCCGTTTGCCATTATCATTACTTGCAACATCATTATCATTCTGGAAGTGAAGAGTGCCTCTGAAGTTCGATCTACTTTAAGCAGGGACCAAGGCGCCTCGAAAAAGGGAAAGAAGACGGCATATCTGACGAAAATGCTTCTTGCTGTCTGTGCAGCTTATTTGTTAACATCGATGCCCTACAGACTATTCATGATGAGTCTCCAATTTCCACAAGTCGCCGAACTTTTTGATGATTTTGCTGTGCTCTGTAGCCTGATGCTCTACAATGTAATCATCGGTAGCCTGTACGCTGTACATATCTTTAACTATTGCCTTAACTTTTACATGTATTGCTTGGGAGGAGGGCAAAAGTATAGGAATGATATGAAAGACCTGTTCATGAACGTTTTGAACCGATTAAAATGATTCAGTATGCATGTATATCATCAAGGACGACTTATCGCCTATACTTGTACATGTGTGTGCATTACATGTACACTGTCTGTGCAGATTGCTTTTCTGCTGACAGAAGTCCCCACGTACATTGTAAGCTTATGCCGCCAACTTCGAAATGTATACAGGTGTAGTGTAAATGAATTTACCTATAAACCAGTGCCAGGTGTGAAAGAAATCTAAGTCCCCAGGGCCCATATTCATAAAACTACTTAAGTCTAAGTGTGACACTTATCCTTTGTTCAACACAAACGATAAGTATCACACTTTGACTTAAGTATGTTTATGAATATGGACCCAGGAACCAAAGTCCGGTCTTATTGTTCAGCGTGAGATTAGAATACATGTATATGGCTAGAGAGATTATGACCGTTCGAATATAGCCTTACAATAGCAGGCTATTGTTTGCCGGACTTGCATTCCTAGGACGCTGATTCCCGTTACACCTGGTTACAAAAGGTTCTATTGTATTCTGAATATTGGTTTTCCTCCTTGTGCGGCTTATTCCGTCCTACACAGGGCAGGGCACTGATGTATTGGGGCAGTGAATTACGTTACACCTGTAGTAGAATCTAATGTCCCCCGATGTGTAATGTCCCCCAACAATACATTTACGGATTAAGCGGCACCATTGAATTGGACTCTACAGGGTGGGCCAGAGAAAGTGTCCCTCGAACAATAGCATTTCTATTGTTTCGCTATTGTTCGAGGGACACTTTCTCTGGCCCACGCTGTAGAGAGACCAAGACCCTTAATCATGTGGTAAACAATGAATGGGGACATCAGAAAGACGGGGACATCAGATTTCATCACACCTGTATATACATGTACGCGTACAGGGGGTGTTATTGTATCGGATAAGTCTAAACCTGGCATTGGCATTATGGCACAAGCAGAATTTCCACTGTCCTTGTCAGGGTTTAGCCTTGTTGCCGATTACTCTTCGAATCCTCTGTAGGCCTTTATGAGTTTCATTATATCCATGACCATGAATCAAAATACTGTAATGGCGTTGCAGAAATGAAATGGTCCACGGACCATGTGCTCACCTGGGTGAACGTACCAGAAAAACAGATGACAAATGTTAAAGATAATGTATCACGGGTATTTTCGCGGGCCACGAAAATCATTGTTTATTTACATTTTGTTTATTTATATCCAGTCTTTCTTTGTCTCATGAATAATTTGTTGGTGGCATTTCCCCGTAGAAGTTCTTTAGATTCCAAAAGTATTCAATTTGGTGAGTTGGCATGTCCCAAAAGTCCAAAATAACATAATGTAAACATCCATGTTTACAAACATTGAATGTAAACAATGAAGTCGTGATACATAATCTTTAAATTGAAATGTTCCAGGGTCATGTATCCTCGTAGGATGCACCTGATAAAAAATTGGAGCAATCCAGTTAGAGTTCAGGAGTTACTGGACTTTGAGCTTTGGTTTTGGCCACCTGGTGGCCAAGCAGAGAATCGAATCAGACCGAAAATTGGTGTCATAGGTCATCTGACATAGGGATGTGTATGTACCAAGTTTCAAGTCAATAGCCCAAGCAGTTACGAAACACACTGCCAAATGACTAAATTTTGAACTTTGACCTCTGTGACCTTGACAAGTCGGTCAAATCAAAAAACCCTTACTTATGTCATGCATCCTCGTTAGNGGCCTCATTGCGCAAAACCTCTTCAAAATCCGGGCAACCAGCCTCTCGGGTTGGGGATTGGATCTCCCGTCCCTCCCAATTTATCCATTTCACCGAGTTCCGATTAGAGGCGGCGGAAACAGGATCAAACGGCACCCTAAGCTCCCACTCCGGAACATTGACCTGTGCCGCCTTTACCTGCAATGAGGAATGGACCGTTTAAACCAAGCTATGGGAAGCAGCATTAGGAGAGACAGGAATCCAATCCCCAACCCACGTGGAGGCAGATACCCCCACTAGGGAAGATAACCCCGGGTTGGAGAAAGAATTTACCAACTATCAGTTCATTGCATCTTTTGCTGGGCCTGTTTCATCTTTTCGCAATCTCTAATCCAATGATCAGCCGATCCACAAAAGAAGCATGTATACGGAGCAGGCTGACCACTCTGCCTCTGATAGGGCCTCCCCCTATATGGCCGACGGGCCCCATAACCACGGTACTGGCCTCTACCTTGGCCTAACAGGGGAGAAAGCAGATGCTCGAACGAGGCTGCTGCCAATTTTGGGTACAAGTCCTCCAGCGGACTAGATTTACGCGTTGGAGAATCAAGTTCCTTTTCCGTAGCCTTTTCCTTAGGCACCACCTTGGGCTTTTGCGCCCTCATGCACTGGGCTATAGCCTTGGATACCACATCAGACGGACCGGATCCAAAGACATTCAATACCAGAGCGGCCAAATCAATCTTCCCTTGATTACGGCGGGCCTGCCTAAACAAATCCTCAAACATCTGGGCATCCTTGTGACGTTCCGCAGCAGCCACCGCAGACAACTCATCCAGATACAGCAAAAGCAGAGCCTCACTTGGGTCGTCCTGGAGGGCTAACGACCTTACCTTGTCCTTGGTCGCTTTAACGGGATCCGTCCTCGGCACCTTTGCTGGCGGCTCATCGTCCACTACCGCTCCTCCTTCAGCGCCTGCAGCACCTGACGTTCCAGGCCTTTCCGGCTGTAAAATATAAATACTTAACTTTACACAACGAAACAACCACCGGCATGTAAACCAAGAACTACTATATCGCTAATCAAAGCACGAGGCGGAGCCGACTTACCCCAAGGTCCTGGCCCTCGGGCTGACCAACTTCATTCGCCATAATTATGGCAAGGTGCGCAAGCAGCTGGCGATTCTCCTGCGACACCTCTCTCCCAAGGCACTCTATCATTCCATCCAGAGCCTCTCCAGTCAGGCGCTTGAACGCCGCCCTCAGCTCCTCCTCCGTCAAGTCCTTTAACGGCACATCTTTAGCGAACCTCGCATACTCTTTGGGAACATCCGCATTGTTAAAGCGTCTCATCAGGGCATATATAATGTATTCTTTTCTTTCAACGTGTGCCTTCTCTTTAACACTGTTGGCAAAACCATCTGAAAAGACCATACTGCATTATATTCCATCGATCCAAGTAGGCGAAATCAAAATTAAACTTACATCACCCATCACGGAGTATACGGCCCAAAACACAAAAGGCCCTGTCGGCGGCGGGTGGCGCCTATTCATGACCAATCACCAACACAATGACCAAGCCAAATTCCCTGCATTACTAGTAATCGGATATAAAACCACATACCCCGCGTACTAGGCGTTACGCAATGCCATTTATCAGCCCACTACACGTTCAGTATGCATGCCTGCATAGAAAACTTGGCTGGGAAGGTTGGCTTCAAATGGCAACGTTTTACACGAACACCCTGGCCACACCAGCCATTGGCAAAAAATGCTCTCGGCCCTTCCAAAATGTTATACCCACGTTCTACTGCTCTGCCCTTAACACCCAGCGACTGCCCAGACGCCATGCTCTAAATCCACGGCCCTTTCACCGCCAAAACAACGCCTGCCAAAATATTTCCGCCGTGTGGCCACCTTAAGCGGCTGACTCAATCATCTTGCCTCTTAATGCCTCAAATCTATGCCATATTGCCTTTCCTGCCATATTGCCTTTTATAAATATCGCCTGATATTGCCAATTCATTGCCTTAATCTATGCCATATTGCCATATTGGCTTTCCTGCCATATTGCCTTTTATAAATATCGCCCGATATTGCCAATTCATTGCCTTAATCCCATCGAAAATGGAAGGGCGGCCAGACCACGGCCGCCCTCCAACACTGCCGCCAACATTCACCTCGCAAAGAAACTTCCTTGCATCCAAATCACCAGCAAGGCCGCCCACACACCTGGGCCAAAGAAATCGAAGGCATAAAACGGGCAAAACGGAAAAGGGAACTTACGGCTATCAGGTAGTACGGCTCCAGCACGCGCCAAGCAACACATGCGACCAATCCGAAAGCTGGGTGAGAAATGACACTGAATTCCCCGCGCTCCGCTAGATGTCACTGAGGGTCTAGCACTGAACCGAGTAGTCTCGCTTGGCCAGACGCTACGGGCTCACTCCTTCGGTAAATTACACTCCGCGTCTGGCTCTTTTAGATATTAACAGTCGTGAAGACCGCGTGGTGGCAGCACGGGTCCTTGGGTTTTCCCAACCTCGTTCGCTTTCTGACAATATGGCGAGTGGTCCAAGGTTGTCTGAGCGAACTATACCCCTGGGGACGGGGTTGGGTTTTTCCTGGAAGTAATTTCCGCGGGAATTATGAGTGAGAAAGCGTGGTGATTGGCTGGAGCCCAGTGGAGTGTCATCTAGTGGTGTTACCGGCTTTTGAGCCCCAAATGTGCCAGTGTGTAGGAGACGGGGACGTCGGATACACACTGGGGCCGAGTGTATGAACCGAGATGCCCAGATGGTAGCGTAATTGCTGTCACTCTTCCAATAAAGAACTCAACGACAGACAGATAAAAAACATAATTTATTCTGTGTCAACAAAGTAACATCGTTGATGTTGATCTCAGCAAAGTGTAAAACAACAGATGTAAACGTAATTTTTTATGGCACTTTCTGCTTGCCCGTCAGTATAATTCCTCCAAGGTTTCAGTCATGGCCAAGTTCTCATGGCCCAATCATGGCGGAAAATGCATCAACTTACAAAGATAAATCCCAAGCCTGCAACAAATTGGATTACAAGCCATTTCGTTTCAACAGTGCCTGATCAGCCATGTGGAACTCTATTCAAGCGCCAATGGTACCAATTTGAAGCTAAGATCCGCATGATTAACATGACCTATGTATACATGTATTTGTCATATCCATTCTAGATTTATAGATATTGGAGAAAATATCAACTGTTTCGTTTTTTAGCTCAGCTGACCAAAGGTCAGCGGAGCTAGTCATATGTATACTGAGTGGCGTCCGTCTGTCTGTCTGTAGTCCGTTAAACTGGCACGTTTCGCATCCATCTAGTGGTGTTACCGGCTTTTGAGCCCCAAATGTGCCAGTGTGTAGGAGACCGGGACGTCGGATACACACTGGGGCCGAGTGTATGAACCGAGATGCCCAGATGGTAGCGTAACTGCTGTCACTCTTCCAATAAAGAACTCAACGACAGACAGATAAAAAACATAATTTATTCTGTGTCAACAAAGTAACATCGTTGATGTTGATCTCAGCAAAGTGTAAAACAACAGATGTAAACGTTTTTTTTATGGCACTTTCTGCTTGCCCACTTGGTTTCAGTCATGGCCAAGTTCTCATGGCCCAATCATGGCGGAAAATGCATCAACTTACAAAGATAAATCCCAACCCTGCAACAAATTGGATTACAAGCCATTTCGTTTCAACAGTGCCTGATCAGCCATGTGGAACTCTATTCAGGCGCCAATGGTACCAATTTGAAGCAAAGATCCGCATGATTAACATGACCTATGTATACATGTATTTGTCATATCCATTCTAGATTTATAGATATTGGAGAAAATATCATCTGTTTCGTTTTTTAGGTCAGCTGACCAAAGGTCAGCGGAGCTAGTCATATGTATACTGAGTGGCGTCCGTCTGTCTGTCTGTAGTCCGTTAAACTGGCACGTTTAACCGCAAGGCCCAGGGACATGAAAGTTGGTGGAGCTGTATGCCCTAGGGAGGGCTTGAAACAGAACCAAAAATTTGTGCGATTTGACCTACATAATGCCCTCCAGGGGGCATTTTGCACAACATGAAATGTCTCAATATCTCAGCCCCTATGATAAATATTTCAACCAAAAGTGATGGAATGGATAGGTTGATATTTTCTACATCAGCTCAAAGGGAAAATAATGTCACATCTGTCCACCAGGGGGGTGCTATTCAACAGAATCAAAAACAGGGGTATTTGAATTTCCCGCACTTCAAAGTTCCAAACTTTGCATGTGTGACTCTGTAACTGGTGTCCTGTCCTATTATATTAATATACATGTATAGCCAGTGGTAACACTGAGACTGGACTGCATCTTTAGCTAACCAAAATGGCCACCACGCTTTTCATCACTTGAGAAGTTCAACGTACTGTTATTGCATCAGTAATCTTTCATCAGGTAAGGTAACATACTTCAACTCATTCTTTTGTATGTGGAAACAGTCTCAATGCCTAATCGGTAACTTAGATCATTCAGATAGGTAGATTTGAACAGTCTCATGAAGTATGCATTGACACAAGAACATGATCAACCTCGTCACCATGAATTAGTGCTGTGGTCTCACTAACCACTGGGGCATCCAGGGCCCATATTCATAAAACCTTGCCAGCTTAGTTGGTTGCTAGTTGTGTACATTGGCCTGTACAAACTACGCACTTTAGCAGGCAACTAAGCCTAGCAATGTTTTTTGAATATGGGCCCAGGCTACCAAGAAGCTTTACCAATATCATCAAGACACATATAATTGATACATTGTCTGAAGTAGGCCTCAGCCTGTTAGTTTCAGTTCTCGCATGACAAAATTGAAATGACCACAGGGGCTGTCTCAGAAGTATTGTCTACTTGACTGTAGCAGTGGGATTTATTTAGTACTAGTACAAAATGTGAAACGAGGTATTTTCTTTTGAGATTTTTAAATAGAAATGTTACTCACGTTATCCACCACGAGTGAGTTCATGGACTGGTTCCCATCTATTAACCCCTCTTACCACCCAATGGGTGTCAAAAGATATCTATCTCGATTCACCAAGAATTGCAGGCCTATTATCTGATTGTTAACCCCTCCTCACCCAATACGATATCTATCTCGATTAATAAGTGATATTTTAACCCCCTTCCCACCAAATGGGTCTGATGTGATACAACTTCACAATTCACGAATTAACCGCTTCCCACCCAATAGGTGCAATGTGACATTCACCGAGAGATATTAATCCCTTCCTACCCAAGTGGTCTCAGTAATGAGGTATCTTTTTCGATTCACGAAGTGATATTAACCCCTTTCCACTGATTTCCATGAGGAATGCTATATATTTGCTTGCGAACCATTAAAAAGGCGCACTCTTCGTACTTGTATCTCCTTTACCCTGTTTCAACGGGAACATCTCGTTTCAACCTCTTGAGCTGGCAGATCATAGTCAGCTGAGCGCAAGGCCCATGGGTCTCTTGTTTTGATACACCCTGTATATCAAGTGTGGAAGATTAAGGTTAACATGGTTAAAGATAATATATCACGGATATTTTCGCGGGCCACGGAAATCATTGTTTATTTACATTTTGTTTGTTTATGTCCAGTCTTTCTTTGTCTTATGAGTAATTTGTTGGTGATATGCCCCTCCAGAAATTCTTTTGATACTGAAAACATTCAATTTGGTGGGTTGGCATGTCCCAAAAGTCCAAACTAACATAATGTAAACATCCATGTTTACAAACATTAAATGTAAACAATGAAGTCGTGATACATTATCTTTAAGGTCACAACTGATTCACTCACTTGCGGAGAATCACTGAGTTATCTTTTGATGTGAAAGATGATTATTATGCCGAGGCTTCTTTATACGGCCGAGATAGTGTACGATGGCCGTCCGAATGTAGCCGAAGATGACGTCGATTGTTGCCAGTGCTTCCCGTCAAGTGGATATGTTCTTGGTTTACTTGGCATTTCGAACACACACTTGGAACACCTGCTTGACATTATCCGGAAACTTCTTCCCACCCCCAAGAAAATATAGGTAAAAATTGATGGCTCGAAATTTGAGAGCCACAGTTGGTTTAAGACCCAGAGTTCTAATGAGTAACGTGTCGACCAATAGGGATGAGACAAATCATAATCAGCAACGGTTGCGTGGATCCGTTTGGGACTCGAACATAGCATATACATGGATGACGTCATCAAAAGCATTGTTGTCAAATTCGGTTCCTTTACTTGTTTCTTATTCGACGACTCCAGTTTTTTTCTCTCTTTAGAAGCTTTCCTGATGCTGAATACTATGACCGAGTTACTGATAATAATTATGCAGAAAGGTGCGATACATCCCATGACCAAGAGGTATATGTGATAAAATGACTCGGCCCACCTCGCCGGGGTATAATCCGCGACAACTACAGTGGATTCTTTATCTGGCATGTTGTACGTGATATATACCTGTCTATGAAATATCAGCTCGAAGATGCAGGTTGCTACTATGACCTTGACGGCTCGTGAAGTGGTGCAGAGCGATGCTGCCTTCATTGGAAATGTAACAGCAATTGCTCTATCGATGCTCATGTGAGCAAGAATCATCCCAGACGCAATTGCAAAGGCATTTCCTAAGTGCCACACTGATCTAGAAAGAAAATGAGGAAAGTTGGACTTACAGATATTGCTATGATTGGTTAATCTGTTACATCTCTTGGGGCTCCCCAACTTGATGTTGTTTTATGGCAGGTGTAACGGTACAGAGTGTCCCCCTGTAAAAAGTGTCCACTTCTATTGTTGAATGACGGAATAAGCGGCATGACTATTGAAAACCAATCCCCAGAGATTAGAATGTAACAATAGGATCTTTTGTTCCCAGGACAGTTTTCCCTGGGGACATTCTTTCCCTTTACACCGGCGCGGCCACTTTTCCATTGAGGGGGTACACCATCAATTAGGGGTACCTACATACAGAACGAGAGATTAAGTTAAGTGTAATTTCCAAGCAAAACGAACCATGAGGACAGGACAAGAATGGATAACGTGAATGCCCTGCTCCCCCGAGAAAATTTGGATTCTGAAGTACCGGAAACGCGGTTTTCTAGGATCTGGGCGGGTGACGATGGACATAACACTTGAAGGGGCGTGCGAAGTGCCCTTTTGGGATTTGCGTCCCCGTTTGAAAAGGGCACCCCCAACTTTTCCAGAATTTACCTGAGGTCACATCGAACGTCACTTGTTTTGCAGGAGTACCAACGCCTGTTGTCATTGACAGGCCTACGACCGACGACTGTAACGGGGCAAAATTTTCGTTTGGTTCTATGAATAGCTCCAGTACAGCTAGGAACACACAGACAAGTAACACGTATGTATCTTAGCGTTGTCGGTTAAACCTATTATGATGGCTTATGATTGGATCCTTCGTCAAACAGCGCCGTCTATTCATGATCGTTCACTTTTGGCGCCAATCATGCCATTCATTGTGTCCACACAGGCTGCGCGAGACTGATGCACAGACCTGTGTAGCTTTGGAACGCATCACCTCGGCCAGATCTGGCCGAGGTGTACGTCCGCGACCTCATCACAGCTTAGGAAAAATAAATCCAAGTTATTGGCTTAACATTCTTTTTTATGCGAAAATATTTACAGATTTTTTGTGAATAGGTGTATAGCCAGTAACAAATCTCATAAAAAGCGAGGTTTATATGTATTTTGATCCTAGAAACTACAGCGAAAACTGGGATCGCGTGATCAGCCAAGAAAGTAGTTCGCTGTGAATCAGTTTTAGCCAGAGTAAGAAAATCCCTATTGTTCAATAGTGTGTTCAATAGGGTTCATCTTTGGCTAAAAAAAGTAATGGTAGGTCCAACCCTATAATCACCCGACGCCATCTTGATTACCCACAATCATGTGAGCACGGCGTAACAGATTGGTGCGACGTATGAGCGCCTTCTGTTGTAACAATGACAATCATGCAAGTGTTCAGTGGATCTATACCTAGNAGAAAATGTCCTACAGAAAAGAATGAATCTTCTGAAAAATAGACTTTATCGTCAGATCAAATTCGTCGTCTGCTTTGGTCGCCGTCGAATCGTTTGGCAACAAGAGCCTCGTTTTCGATACCGGATATGCGCAGATCAGTACGAAATTAAACAATTTGGGATTCGTCTATATGACAATATTTCTACGTATGCATTAGACAATTATCTACTTTATCAAGCGTCACGATACCACCAAGCAGTTGTTACACATAAAGGGCTCCGCACACTACCGACTAAATTGAGGCGACCAGCGACGCGACTGTCGACTACGACGTCGCAGGCGATAATCGCCTTTGAGGTCACTGAGCTACGTCGCACACGACAATTTCCTAGGACGATCCGCAAATGGGCAACTATTTTGCTGGAGACGATCGCGGTAGCAGTGGACTGTGCCAAGCGACCAAAAGTTCAACATGTTGAACTTTCGGTCGGTGCCCATGTGTAAAGCGGCCCATACACGATCAATATTATTGCACAATATGAGGATCACAATGGGCAATATTATTGCCAATCTTTCTTCTACCATCATGCGAAAAGCACACGACCACCCATTTGGGCCCCATATTGTGCAATAATTTTGCGCGGTGTATGGGCAGCTTAACGTTTTTCAGTGTGGCCGTTTTTCTGTGTGATTCCCATTGTTCGGAACACACTGGGAAACGGACTGGCTGTTTCTCTGTGTGTCGTTCATTGTCAAGTCGCGGCTTATTCCGTCAGTCTATTGTAATGTCACACTGGCACACAGGCCTCACTGAAAAACGTTACACCGGGACTTACCGCGCGACCAAATTGTGTAATTCAGTCGCGTAACAATCTACCGCAAAGAGGAGACCAAAAAGTAAAAATGTTCAGTCGCTGGCCTGGTTGCAAGGCCGATCGCCCAGAAAATCGCTCGAAAAATCTCTAGTGTGCGGAGCCCTTTATACTCACATGATTTTATCGAACCGGGATAAGCCTAGTTTATACTTTCGACGCAAGACCATCGGCGTCTGACGCCCGATCAAATTAGGCGTGCGGGACAAGGCCGTTTTGGGGGTCGAGGTTGCAAGTCTCGTAAGACAAGCTACTTTTGCATTTTTCTTAGCGTATAGGTCCTGGTATGATGTATGATTTATGCAAATTGCGATTATGATGACGTCACAACAAGTGGAAAGGTCACGGAAAGTATCATTGTATCATTGTTATTGCCTGGCCCATTGCTGCTATGTGGTGGATGACAAAAGGATACAGCGCGTTATTTTGCTGGCAGGGAGCTGTCGTAGTATTGCACTACTGGACTGCATTAACGAATAGGCTACTAAAAGCTGATCTCATCAAGTAAGGTTACCTCAGGGAAACGAAAGGCGGGCTGGCGAAGAAATTGAAAATCATCAAAAATCAACCATCAGAGTACAAAGCAAATGAAATGTGGCGACTTTTTACACAGAACAGTGGAACCCCTCTAAATCGACCACCCATTGGACCTGAGCCAAGTGGTCCATTTAGAGGGTGGTCGCTTTAGCCAGGTTGAGATCCGGAGGTGTATTTATGCAGAAAAGCAGACTGACCGTACCAAGTCAACTGTAGGTTAACTTGGATGCTAATACCATGCCTATTAATTACTGAACGGACTAAATTTGAGATTTAGGTGAGGACTTATACATGTTCAGGGCCCTTTGATCACATGAATTAGCAACTAAAGTGACCACTAATTAACCGGTACACAGAAAATTAGCAACATTTCCTTTGAAGTCCAAATTGCCCAGTTTAACTAAAATGTCCACTTTGATTGCTAAATCATGTGGTCAAAGGTGAATATGATATTTAGAGGGTGGTCGCTTTAGCCAGGTTGAGATCCGGAGGTGTATTTATGCAGAAAAGCAGACTGACCATACCAAGTCAACTGTAGGTTAATTTGGATGCTAATACCATGCCTATTAATTACTGAACGGGCTAAATTTGAGATTTAGGTGAGGACTTATACATGTTCAGGGCCCTTTGATCACATGAATTAGCAACTAAAGTGACCACTAATTAACCGGTACACAGACAATTAGCAACATTTCCTTTGACGTCCAAATTGCCCAGTTTGACTAAAATGTCCACTTTGATTGCTAAATCATGTGGTCAAAGGTGAATATGATGATTAAAAAAGTTGACTTATGGCCAGGGATCATCCAAACTGCTGTGTTTGGCTAAACATAGTCACCAGCCATCATAAAAAGTGTACAAACTCTCACATCTTGGAGACTTTGTTTGGCTTGGCTAATGGCGTTGTGGCCATGAATGTCATTCTGACCATCTCCATATTCTGACTGAGGTAATCCATGTAGCCTACATGAACATGTATTTCAAAAGAGCCTATGTTCGATCTACTTCCGTGGTCATGGTCGATTTTGAGAGGGGGTGAAGTGAAGCTTGGGACCCGCCATTTGGGTGGTCGCGGTCGGGGTAGAGGGGTGGTCGACTAAGCTAATGGAAAATGTGAAGGATTTCATTGGGACCGACAAAAATCGGTCGATTTAGAGGGGCGGTCAAACTGAGGGGTTCCACAGTATTTCCTTCTTCAGCTGATGTGAAATGGCGAACTGCATCATTTGCTTTGGCGAAAAGGGACCTCTGCCCGAAGAGGAAAGGAAGCGAAGGTGACACCGAGAGTCTTGGGTACCCTAGAATCAGCCTGCCGGGATCGCCAAGATGATGTCGCAGAAAGATTACTTCCGCTGCTTGAGAGTCCAGGTGAAAGTACCGGAATTAAGTTTCACTCGAAATGTAGAAGTGACTAGATAAATGCCAAAAATTTAACTTCACTAAAGAAAAGACGCGCAGAATCAGGGACTGGCGATGGTGAGCCTTCAGACAAAAAGCCAAAGCGGTTGTCCGGGGGGGGGGGGTAACCTCATCCTTTTCCGCCAGGGAAGTGTACGAGACTTTTAAAGAAACGCTTGATGCAGGATCACCGGTCTTGATGCCAGAAATCTGCAAGCGCTACACGAAGCAATAATCGGTTTTGGGGTAGAACCGGAGGTGGCCAGTCAGACCCGCTCATTTTTTGTAAAAGATAAGTTGAATTCTCCGCTTCGTCTGACCTTTTGATAGAGGCGTTTAGAATATTTGCACGAACACCTGCCGGATGCATACTAACTCTGGAGAGGCGTTTGCCCTTCTTCTCACCTTCACTACAGATAAAACAATGGTCATCCCTGGAAAAGGATGAGGTTACTTCCCTGGACAACCGCTTTGGCTTTTAGTCTGAAGGCTCACCATCGCCAGTCCCGGATTCTGCGCGTCTTTTCTTTAGTGAAGTTAAATTTTTGGCATTTATCTAGTCACTTCTACATTTCGAGTGAAACTTAATTCCGGTACTTTCACCAGGACTCTCAAGCAGCGGAAGTAATCTTTCTGCGACATCATCTTGGCGATCCCGGCAGGCTGATTCTAGGGTACCCAAGACTCTTGGTGTCACCTTCGTTTCCTTTCCTCTTCGGGCAGAGGTCCCTTTTCGCCAAAGCAAATGATGCAGTTTGCCATTTCACATAGCTGAAGAAGGAAATACCGTGTAAAAAGTCGCCACATTTCATTTGCTTTGTACTCTGATGGTTGATTTTTGATGATTTTCATTTTCTTCGCCAGTCCGCCTTTCGTTTCCCTGAGGTAACCTTACTTGATGAGATTAGCTTTTAGTATTCGTTAATGCAGTCCAGTAGTGCAATCCCAAGACTCTCGGTGTCACCTTCGTTTCCTTTCCTCTTCGGGCAGAGGTCCCTTTTCGCCAAAGCAAATGATGCAGTTTGCCATTTCACATCAGCTGAAGAAGGAAATACTGTGTAAAAAGTCACCACATTTCATTTGCTTTGTACTCTGATGGTTGATTTTTGATGATTTTCAATTTCTTCGCCAGTCCGCCTTTCGTTTCCCTGAGGCCCCGATTACATAGAAGTATACGGTATACGAAAACGCCGGTTAACAAAGGCTTCACAAAAGATTCGCGGCCGTGAAGCCATTGTTAACCGGCATTTTTGTATACCGTATACTTCTATGTAATCGGGGCCTGAGGTAATCTTACTTGATGAGATTAGCTTTTAGTATTCGTTAATGCAGTCCAGTAGTGCAATACTACGACAGCTCCCTGCCAGCAAAATAACGCCTCTGTACCCTTTTGTCATCCACCACATAGCAGCAATGGGCGAGGCAATAACAGTGATACATAACACTTTTCATTTAGTTTGACGTCGAACGTTTGTACGGGAAGAGTGGATCGTGGGGCCAGGAGAACGTGTCCATTCAAGAGATGGATCTAGCTCATCAAGGTGAATCTTCGTTTAATATCATCATTTGCGGGATGCCAGGGCGTCTAACATTACACTAGTGTATAACACTTTAGCTACATGTATAATGGAGTAGTGACTGCATTTATAGACTGATGACGTCAGGGTAGGCCCACATGGATGTTCAAGCGTTCAGACATGTCAGAAGGTGCAATTCATTCGTGAGAGATTGTAACAGGGCCATGTGCGACTACAAATTGTCTGACGACTGGGAAAAACTGAAGCGAAGTGTAATGTGCAAAAGAACAGAGAAATCGGAAAAACTGCAATTGAAGTTGAAAAATATAATTCATTTCCATTAAAATTGCGGGCGAAATAATTGAATTAGACCATCTTACGGTCAGGTATTTTCGATAAGACTACCAGTGGGTGATTTTGCATAACAATTACAAGCCAAATCCGCAAAAAACCAAAATGGGGAAAATTACCCCCAACTGCGCCCCTTGCGGTCGTACCCCTCACCTGTACCCCTTTAACTTTTTGTCACTTAAATATGATTTTGTACAGTCTAGAGCACATTTGCTCTGAATTTCATCAAAATCTACCTGGTTATTTGTACCCTAGGAAAACTTCTGTGAAGAATTTGCCAAAAATTTCAAGCAAGTACCACTTTCCGTGACCTTTCCACTTGTTGTGACGTCATCATAATCGCAATTTGCATAAATCATGCATCATCAGGTAGAGCACTTCAAGACCTTTATTTTGAGTGGTCGAACAGGTTTCTAGGAGCCCTCAGTCAATAGTTATGGTAATTAACATTTCCCCTACCCCAAAATCTCGTTGCTACTGGTAAAATGAGGTTGTCGCTTTCAGTGCAAATTTTAAGCATGTTCGGCTGGGACGAAATTGGTAGAATTCCATCTGCGAACGAGCCAGGACCTATACTCTAAGAAAAATGCAAAAGTAGCTTGTCTTACGAGACTTGCACCCTACTCCTAAAATAAGCGACTTTTTGGCCTTGTCCCGCACGCCTACAAGGTTTCACTGTTTCCAAGGTTTATCACGTACCATTTTGCGGTGCAAAAAGTCATGACGCAGTTTGTGTGACGTCACTCGGGCCCCTAAACGTAGCTCCGCACAAAGACGTCACGTGATTTTGAAAAAGGGCTATCTCAACACCTTGACGCAATATGGCGATTTTGTGGATGTCGTAAACCATCATCCTTCACGCCGCGGCCGGGATCAGCCGTCCGCCGCGTCACGTCACGACGTCACGTCACGGTGCGCGGCGTCACGAAAAACATCATGCAGGAACAGGCCTAGAGGCCAGCCGGCCGCAGGCCTCAAAAGGGGGGTCTGGGGGTCTCCCCCAGAAAGGGGGGTTTGGGGGTCTCCCCCCGATTAGGTAACGGCTGCGTGAGTTCACGAGACCACTGATCTTTACATATTAGCACACGCATG
>NMRB01001568.1:136093-153398 GCA_002633025.1 Notospermus geniculatus | reverse complement strand
CTCATTGACATTAGCAATTTACTCGCTCTTGTCACCAACGATGTCAAAACTCGTCCATAATACAAAATTCCATTTGCATCTATCAGTGCGAATGGCTCGACCTGATTAATTTATAATTCGTTCGGTCAATAGGGATGTATTCTCCTCAGTTTGGCCTCTACAGGCCCGTTTTTGGCCTCTGCAGGCCCGTTTTCGGTTCATTGTTTCCCCTTTGTTTGGCCTCTGTAGGCCCGTTTTCAGTTCAGTTGTTCCCCTTTGTTTGGCCTTTACAGGCCCATTTTCTGTTCATTTGGTCCCCTTTGCTTGGCCTCTACAGGCCCATTTTTGGTTCAGTGGTTCCCCTTTGTTTGGCCTGCAGGCCCATTATCAGTTCAGCAGTTCCCCTTTGTTTGGCCTCTTCAGGCCCATTTTCGGTTCATTGGTTCCCCTTTGTTTGGCCTCTACAGGCCTGTTATCAGTTCAACAGTTTCCCCTTTGTTTGGCATCTACAGTAGGCCTACAGGCCCATTTTCAGTTCAGTGGTTCCCCTGTGTTTGGCCTCTGTTTTCAGTTCAGTGGTTTCCAGAACTTTATGCTCCCTTTAAATATTACCTCCATTACGCCAACCATGAGACGAAGCCATCATTCTGACATGTCTGTCTAAATCATTGATTTTGATCCATCTGGGTATCACACCCCACAAATCATAATAAAACACATTAGGTTGTAAGTTTAGTGTTATCTTGTGGTTATCAAAGTTAATTAAAACTCCATCTCTTAATTAATTGTCTCATCAGTTAAAGAATGTCTTAAGTGCATTATCGATCTGGCTGGGTAGCTATTTCCTGAACCCTTGAAAGTGCCCTGACTAAAGAATATGGGTTAACCACTCTGATTGTCAGTGTCCTAAAAAGAGCATTTCCTGTATGATTCCTGTCCAAGAAGTACATTGTCATTCCTGCACGGACTCTTTCCACTGTTGCATGAATTTGGGGAGAACATACACCGGGCAGTTAAGAGGACATTTCATCCCCAAGGATCTTGATATTTGAGATGAGCTAGGGCGGTAACCAAGTGTCGAGAAATGCAAATTTGTCATTGTCATGTTGAGCAATTCTAGTGTCTGCCATTCAGGTAACAGCTACACCCGTCTTGTGACAGTATGAGTCTGGGATGAGCTAGGTAGCCAATTGTCCGGTCTTTTTGTCGTTGTCTTTTTGAGCACGTCCACTGTCCATCCTTTGGGGAATGCTGCCTCCTCTGCCGATCCTGTGACAGTGTGTAGTCTGGGATGGGTAGCCAGTTGTCCAGAAACACTAACTTCTCATTGTCACGTCGAGCATTCCACTGTCTCATTCCTCCTGGGTACACTTCGGCATCCCCCACCCAGGTACTTCACCATTCTCCACCAGTGTTACGTCGATATGGAGATTTTGATAAAATGAAACCATTCATGTTGAAGGTGATCAATCTTACAGCTAGCGACATATGAAATGATGGTTTTGGCTCTGGGGCATCGTGTTCCGGCGCAGCTTGATCAGAAAAGGGGGGTGATTGATTATGGACCAATTCCCACTTCAAACCTCACTCTGTGTTGGGTTTCATTGGACACATTTTCGAGTACGCGAGTGGAATTCCTGAACTCACACAATAGTTTCCTGATTTGTGATGTCAGCTTCTGAACGTTGCGGTTCTAGATCAACAGCCAACTTTTGTCCCGGTTTCTGCCGTGCTGTGAAAATCGACAGAGATTAGCGTTCAGTCGGAAGGAAATATGTTAATTTCATGATGAGTTATGATTTCTATTTCATGGTCCAGTGTATCCCTCGGCTGAAAAAAAAGCGTAAAGACATTTTTCACTTGTTTACGAGTTTCTTTCATCTGCCTCACTGAATTCAATACCAGTTTCGCGGCGAGTTCATTTGTGCCAAACGACTTGAAGTTTTACAAAAAAATTGAAGGGATATAGCTCTAAAACAGCTGAAGTACATCCTCTCCACTGAGGATTTTGGTGTGCAGCCATTGTTGTCCATTTCGAGGTAAACTTGGCAGATGCGTCCAAAAAATCCAACCAGTTCTCACACCTTTCACTATAACATCTTCTTTACTGAACACAAATCTGTCATTTCTTTACGCGACGAAATCCGATCAAGACATCTTTCATGCTAATTCCCTGAACTGAACCTTGATATCAATCCCAATTAAATCTCTGCGCTTATCGCTTGCTAATAAACTTCAATCATAATCACCAGTTTCCATTATGCATCCATCGCCCGAATGATTTGAATCATTATAACCATAGATTGACATGTCATTTTCTTGCACAGAATGTGAACGTTCGTTGAAACTGAAGTGAGTCACGGAGATAAAATTGACGATTTTTGAAGTCTGTTTCCGCTATCTATGGATGTTCTGACAGTCTGAGATGGTTATTTTGATACTGCATGATATCTGGGGTGGCAGATGCAGAGTTACCGCTCAATTTTGAAAATGTCCTTGGAGGGGGCCAGAGGATTCAATTGGAAGGTCTTCCAAATACCCTTCTATTCTGCCAACAATTGATGTTGGAGCAACTCGCAGCAGAATGTTATTGACCCGAAGCCTTCTCCTTGAAAAACGAGTCATCACTTCATTAATTACATTGAGAAAGCAGTCCAAACTTGTAGACAAAGCTTATATCATCTCGTACAAACAGAAACGCTTCCTAACGAGTGGCTCAAGGCATCTCATCTAACGCTGCTACCTATCAGACATGGCGTAGCTGTCGCTGAACGGAACGCCTCAAGGGTCTCAAGTCACAGCTCATCAGAAGGCGACGTTTATCGCATCACTGGACGCCATTGTGCGATTATCCGTTGCCATCTTAGCAGCCAATCAGTTCGTATCAGATCACATGTTAGGAGTGTTTTTCTGCGTGAGCAGGGGAGTATTTGATACTCTCACATATTGACAGTTACTTTTTCTGCTTATATTTTACAGGATGGCCTAGTTGTTATACTAGTATTCTTTTGACATGTTTGATGAACGATGTACATGTATCTTGCATCAAGCATGCTTCAGAGAGGTGCATCGATTGCGTTCAATGCCTCATAAAAGCATATCAGTAATGATGCATGTTTGAGGCAGGGTTAAAGTATATTTGATGCAGTCAGCAGTGCGTCTGATTGGGGCACAGGCTCCTTGTGGGAGGAGGCTGACAAAACTCCAGTCTTCCCTTTTCTTGGATTCTGCAGATGCAGATGCCCCATAGATCATCAGTTGTGATGCAGGTTTGAGGCAGGATTAAGGTATATTTGATGAAGCGCTCCTGTGTGGGGCATAAGAAAAAGTCCAAGCATTCACTCCATTCTTGGATTGTGCATCAGGAATGCTCCGGATTGTGCAAATGCCTCTTAGATGCACCACTGGTGCAGGTTTTATGCAGGGTTAAGGTATATTTGATGCATCTTGCGTGGTGCTTCGGTAAAGGGCCCCACATTCACCCAATTCTTGAATTCTTCTTACAATACTAATCACACTCACTCAGCTGCATGACACGTGTTTCCGATGAGAAATATGCAAATTCAAGTAACGACTAACGTTACTCGCATTACTGATGCTAAATGGACAAGAAAGAAAGGAAGAAATATGATGAAAATCCATAATTTTCTCGTCAGAATTCCAATGCTTTGCTAGAAGCTAGCAGAGACTTTCTTAGGGAGCGTCTCACCAATCAATAACCCTTTCTCGGTGATCATCTCACAAGTCAATAACCCTGTCTTAATTTGCTGTAGTGACCTTGGTCTCGGACTTCTTATCAGGAGATTCGAAGTTCAGATCCCATTGTGTATAATACTAGACTTTGTTACTGTCTCAGGGGTCCATTTCTGTCAGCTTCTCATGACATTGGAATGCCAACATCACAAGTATTCCTGTGGTGGAACCTTTCTATTAAGGACACCTTAAGGCACTGACCGGCATTGTCCGCAGTTGAGAGGTGTCCTGATTATAGAGGTCAGAAGTAATAGAAGTTGCCTGTTTTGGTCTGAAATTGGTTGGCCATAATATAGAGGTGTCCTCCTGGCTGAGGTGTCCACTTCAGGAGTTTCCGCTCTCTTTGAAAGGTGTCGTATTGTCAGAACACATTGCCAGTGTCCCACACTTGAGATCATCTTGAGACAGTCAACGCAATCTCTTGAGATCGTTTTATTATTTTCTATCATGTTTTTCCTCATTAGATCCGACACCCTGCAGGAACAACGAAGGACTTCCCGATGGAGCGAGAACTAGCACGCTACTTCACCCCAATCTGTCATCGTTCTTACACTCAGTATCATTTTAATGCATATATTAGTGGTAAAGTAGTGACAACGTTTTGTGGACTGTCGCCGTGGGCATCACACCCAGACCAATGAGGTAGAACTGATTGGTCCCTCAAGGGAGAGACTGATTGCCCTCGGGGTTTCTGATTGGTCGAATTCATTTACCAATAGTCTTGTTGTTCACATTTCAGTGGTGATCATTATGCGGATATTTGTAAGATGGTGTGCTTAGGAGTGAAGATGGATCAAAATGATTGTCATTGGGTGTTTTTTAAATCGCAACATTCAGCAACGCAAAAACTGCCAATGCCCGGACTGGCACTGGTACTAAACTAATAAAGTCTGTGAAAAAAGAACTAAACGGCTAACATCGTTTGGCCTGAAATACTAACCTTGCATAAGTTGAGTATTGAGGCATTGAGAACCACGTGACAACAAAGCTGCGTTTACCGGACACCCGGAATGCGGAAGTGGTATATGCTATGCATTTTCGCATACAACATATCGCTTCCACATCCCGTATACCGCATTCCGGATGTGTGGTGAACGCAGCTTAACATCTGTTGGCCTGAAATTCTACATATTGCTGCAAACAAGAACCAAAGAGCAAACGAGAATCAAAGAGCAAACTTCTCTTGGCCTGAAATACTAACACGTGACAACCAGAAAGAAAGACTTTCGTTGTTGCCGAGTGACTCATCCCAACAATGATACATGTATAGAATTGTCCCCTTTTCTCCGCGGATAACAAGATAAAAAGAGTGAAATCCTGCACACGCCTATCCTCAGGTGTCGTAACGAGAAGTATTTAGTAAGGAGAGCAACAGGCAGTGTTCCTTTCATCTTTTTCCGCCATTGACACGCGTCTTTCACGTCGATAACTCTCATTGCCATGGCGCCGTATCACGTAGCGGAGGCAAGACGTGTTTGTTCCGTGTTCAGCATCTCCGGTGGAAGTTCAGCTTCCCCATTGGCAGAGGATAGTGGTGACGTTAACCCTTTCATTACCAGTGCACAGTAAAATTGTCAAACCTACCAAATCCTGATACCGTACAGAAACCCTGTCACATAGATATTCATTGGAAAGTGCTCACTGAGAGCTTTCCAATGAATACCTATGTGATGGGTTTCAGATGACTTTCAAGGCTTTCTGCTTGAACTTTCGTTTTAACAAATTAGTCTCAGCAGTGAGTAGTCTTACTGTGGCCAGCATGATACCTTGCATGATGCCCTACATGTCAATGATCATGATGATTAGCCAATCGGAAGCTTTGTTGTGTTGATCAGTGAGGGATTAAAGCTTGAGGAAAATTGAATTGCGTCGCATCCAATATGTCCAAAGACACTTTTCAAACGTTTTCCGGAATCTAGCTACAAAATGGCAGAGATGATATCAACAACTCATCACTGGCGTAACTGATACAGCAATCATGCCTGAACAGTAGCAGTCAGTTACATCAGCCAACAGGATAGAATATTCATCCTCAACACACTTTCCCTGCACGGACACGGCTACCAGATTGATTTTGTTGAAGTCCCTCCATTTACGAGTTAATATTTCATAGTAATCCTGCTGTTTATATAACACACGAGTCAACTATTTGGATGAGGCCACGGCGAGGTGGTGGATTGTCTGTTTTGTGGCTTTGGCTGTTGGTGTGGCAGTGGATTTTAGCTTACTTTACCACTGATTCCAATTCATTGGCCCTTTCAGGTCTGGGCCTGGTTGGTTGTCCAAAATAGTATTTGTCTCTAACATGATGTTAGTGCTCTCTTGGTGTTATCTGGACAGTTTACGGTAGAATGTCACTTCAGCGCATGTCTTGGTTTTTGTTGGAGTGTTCTGAATTCTGTAGAAACAGAACAACTGTCATACTTGTGCTGCCAAAAGATGGCGCACCGTAGAACATATTCAGTCAATGATAGCATACCTCTAAACTACCATCATCACAACAACTTCCTAGACATATTCATCTGGCATTTGCTTGGCTAATAATGCCTCGGACATGATAGGGTACCGTAGGTTTTCTTTCCAAGTGTTGACTGATGAAGAGAATATTGATGTTTTTGGACAGGATTTTTTCCAGGCTGATGAGATCGTGGATTTTTTGTCATTTGAGTATGTTGTGTGTGTCTTTCATCAGAGTTCTAGGTGAGGAAATAATGCGCATATTGTGGATAATGAATCTAAGAAGTGTGGTGAGGAATTAAATACGAAGAAAATATGTCCGGTTTAATCCAGCACTAACCGGATATTTGTCATGTTTTAGGATTTATTGGTTTAAAGAAATACTGGGAGTTTTGCTGTGAATACAGAGTGAGACCTCTTTACTAAGGATGCCTTCAGAACTGACAGAACTGGCCTCAATTGAGAGGTGTCCTAATTACACAGGTCAAGATGAGACAAAATTGGAAATGGACTTTGGTGTCCTCAATAGAGAGGTGTCCTCCTGGCGTCTCTGTCTGTTAAGGGAGGTTCCGCTGAAAGTGTTACTCATGTTGATCATTGTGAAGCAATACAGGAGGAAACCTTCATTTCGGTGTTTCTGTTTACAACTTCGCTGAGAAAAGAACCTGGGGTTTCAAGAGCACCACACCAGATTGTGCCAAAAATGTATTAAAATGTAACATTTCCTTATTTTGTTTTTTTCCAGGGAGTGTACCTGAGCAATGTAGCAGTAGGAGGGGTCAGTCAACATCATGAGTCGGCCTACAAGTCCCCCCATGTCCCCCCGCAAGGGCAAATTCATGAATGTCAAGGTTCTTATGTTGGATAATACTGTCACCATCTTCCAGATACCGGTAAGTACATAATCTCCAAAAATATGTGGTATTTCTAGGGGTGAGAGCTGGAAGTAGCTTCCACAAGTCATTTTTGCTGACCAAAGTGATTCAGATGTCTTGAAATGCCTTGTCAGTCCATGGTATGACCCTTTTGATTCCAGGAGCAATTTACAACCAATAAAAAATCCTGTAAACCTACAGAAACCCTGTCATAGGTATTCATTGGAAAGTACTCACTGAGAGCTTTCCAGTGAATACCTAGAGAGTTTCCCACGTGTCGTCATAAAGGCCATGTTGGCCGTCAAGTTGACCATGTGTTTCCTGAAGGAATGTCACGATGACGCGAAGACATAACAGGTTATTTAGTGTGCTGTCTCGTCACATCGGGCGTAATGTCAATCCATGTGTAGCACCCTATTGACGCCAGTTTGCGTCATTTTGATGGCCAGTCACATGATTTGATGACGTCATTGGGATTTCTCTATATGATGTGTTTCACTTTCAGGTGTCGTCCAAGCTGTTCTGCATCTTCTCATTTTCAACGAAATTTACCTTGCTGATGCTAGTGACAAGGGTTAAAATGATATATTTTGTTGTATTTTACTGTCGTTTGTCATCCAGTTGATTGAATCATGTTAGGTTGTCTTGCACCATTGTTACACTAAGAGAGATAAATATCCATCAGCCTCACCCTCTGCCCAACGCTCTGTGCAGAATGTTGATGAGGAGAAAAAGTTGAGCAAAACATGAACCAATATATCGTGATGCGCTTTCCTGAGAAATGAAAATGTGGACTATTGTGATAGTTCTGTGGTCTTGTTATATATATTCTGATTACGGGTATTCATCAACCACCACCAAAATCATCATCATCACCATTACCACCAAAATCATTCCCATCATTATTACTACAAAAATCTTCATCCCAACCACCATGACCACCATCATTCGCACCATTGACTTGACATCACCATCATCATCACCACAAGCATCCTAATCATTCTTCATCTTTCTTCATAGCATTGTGAGCATCATCATCATCTACATCATTGTCTATATCAGCATCATTGTCATCAACTCTATCGGCCATGTCAGCAGCACAATCATCACCGTCAACATCAGTGTCTGCAGAATAATCCAAACAAAATAAAACAAGTGGAAATACAGCCATGACATCGCCGTGCCATGTATTGTCACCCTGTTCAAAGCCCCTCAGGGCATCCCTCAACTCCGATGTACTCAGTGTTAAAAAGGATAGGAACACCCTGTCTGGACATCATCCTGTGAAGGTGATTATATGTCAACAACAAAAAGTGCATCTCAGCTACACGTTGTTGCCAACCTTTCGCTGACTTACCTCCACACGACTAAAATGCAAACACAACATAAAACTGGCAAAAAAGGATGGCCGTGTCACCTAAGTAGTTATGCCCGGTGCTTACAATATCCCACGAGTCGCTGGCGTATTTACCCGGAATATTTAGTACTTCTGAGCAGCAAGCGGCAGGCGTTTATGATTCTGGTTGAAATTGAATGAAGATTGGTTATCTATGCGTTGCATACGAAATCTCTTCGGCGTGTGCCGCGATGGTGACTCGGGCTACTTGCCACCGCTATTGGTAAGGCTAATTCACTGTGCATTACATTAGCTCTCTTATGAGTTATGTGTGTTTATCTGTCTCTGTATGGGCTCGATAAAGTAGGCTGCATGGGTTCTCTAAGCTGAATTTGTTTGGTTAAGTTGATCAGTTTATGGTTGATAGCTGGTGAACCCAGATGCCATTTCTGAATGGTGAGATTTTGGTACTTGGAAACGTCGCACGGTTTATGACCACCATACAGATCAAATTTTTCGTCAAATTTTCTGAATTTTCTGACATGTGGTTCTACGTATAGAATTAGTCCATAGGCCCTGAATCTGAATTACAAAAAGATTGTTGCTGAGAATTCGACCAAGTGCATTGGTCATTAGCTGACTCAAAAAGCGAAAACGATTCTTGCCGTTTTCTTCTGCCTCTGGTCTGTTGATGACTTCTACTTCATTGCTTCATCGTTCTTTTTGTGTTGGATTGCCTGCAGCTGCTGTTGTTTTGCTGCTCTGTATAGTCAAGGATTGTTTGAGGTCAGAGAGTCTGCTTGCCAAGTCAACATGGTTGTGACAACAGTTCTGTCTATGGTTATTAAGGAAAAATGACTGTCTTTGTCATTACTGAGTATTTGATGAGAGCTTTCTTTCAGTGATGGTCAGTTGGATTTGACGGAGATATTGAGATATACTGCAGTTTGTAATGCTTCCTCCCAAGACAGGACAAATTCCACCAAAGCCTAATTTCAAACCAATTTTGTATAAAACTGGCCGACACGTCTCGACAGTTTGTTGACATGGATGTCTGTCTCCTAATTTCTACAAATTTTCCACTTGACACTGACATGTGTTGTCTATCTTTTCATTAAGAGTCTTAATTCAAACTCATTACAATTTAATTCGCAATGTGCTTTCCAAAAGGTTTGCAATTGACAGTCTAATTGCTTCAAGTTGTCCAAACTGAAGTTTCTTACAGCTTCAAACTTTGAGTTTCTTGAAATGTACACAAAAACTCCCCGTCCAGACTAAGGACAGATTTTCATTATTTTTGGCCGTTGGCGTCTGTCTTAGAACAACGACGGAATCGAATCGCAATCCAACTCTCCTCATCACGATATCACAGCACGCCCGCGAGACGTATCAGAATACGATAAACCAACGTGATTTCTGACTCCCCGGACAAATCCATTCTCTGGATATGAGAGACCCCAGGAAATCATTGACCAATATTCCCATTTTGCCGGCCAATACCAAACAGAGGTCTTATCGACCATCAGATGGCCATCAGAAGCTGTTGAGGCGAGGTGTTGTTAGTGCACGTCGTAAAGATTATACTCTAAATGATGACGGTATTAACAGTGGGTGGAGAAGCCCTTCCCGATGATGAAGAGCCAATAAGACGACTGGTCTTATAACATATGGATGAAGGAGCTGTCAATGTCATTCGATTGTCTGAATTGGGCCAACACCACCTGACCCATCGCTACATCTCTCTTGCTGCAAAATATGAGATGATGGGATGCTCCATCCTTCCATTGCATGGAATGGGCCTACGGACATGATGGATCTTAGAACCATCTCTCCCATCATCTACACCAAAGGCAACCTAGGGGTATCCCTCTGTAGCCACCAAATGCAACCTAGGGTTATCCCTCTGTAGCCACCAAACGGAACCTAGGGTTATCCCTCTGTAGCCACCAAATGCAACCTAGGGTTATCCCTCTGCAGCCACCCAAATGCAACCTAGGATTATCCCTCTGTAGCCACCAAAGCAACCTAGGGTTATCCCTCTGTAGCCACCCAACAGAACCTGGGGTTATTCCTCTAGCCACCCAACGGAACCTAGGGTTATCCCTCTGTAGCCACCAAATGCAACCTATGGTTATCTTTGTTGCCACCAAGCCGACCTAGGGTTGTCCCTCTGTAGTCAACCTACATGACCTACATGACCTAGGATGTGCCTCTGTAGCCACGATTAGCCTATCCCTCTGTAACCACCGCACCAACTTGCCACTCTTGCCTTCCACTCGTACACTATCAACCAGTGTCGATGATTCTGATGGTTTATTACATCAAATACATTGTGTAAACACCATGCTCTCATTATCATCTCCCGACAAAACATAACGTGTTATTAGTTATGCTAATAGGACAAAAAATTCTGCAGCGTATGATGGTAAAAACTGAAGTGTATTGCTGCATTACAATAGACTAACTACGCACATGTATGCAGAACCATTGAGATGTAGCAATTAATGCCAGGGCACGTAGTGGATAGAGTTGCCCCATGGGTACAATAAGAGTAGAAGCCGATTAAACTTTTTGAGATAAAATACGTGTGCAAGATGGGCACTGTCTTTTTCCTCCATGTTTTTCATGTAGTATTGGTCTTTTGGCTTGATGTTGCTGTACCATCAAGTTTGTGTCACCTTGTGCGGGTCGCTTTACTCTGCATGGTTGGATATGTTGTCCATAATCTTAGGAATCCACACACTAGAATTGGGCAGAGGACTAGCAAACAGCCTTTAGCAGTGAGAGTGACCCATCTTTACGTCTCAGAATGTTGGGAGCTGCTTTTCGAAACAACTACCCCTGAACTATTGTATTGTATGTTTCCATCGGGACCAAAGCCATAGATTATTGGCCCTGATAAGTATGGAAAGAGGCCATCTCAAGCAACTCATGTTCCTCAATTGGATGGGGTCTTTTACTTGCCCTTGCAAAGGCACAGGGTGCAACAACCTCGTTCCCAGGGGTCGTTCGCTTTCTGACAATATGGCGGTCGCGTCACTAACCCCTGGCATCAGCTTTGGATTTAACGCACGTGATTGGTTGACGGGAAACCGTCAAATATATCCAAGAATATACCCAAAGAAATTTTCAAAATATTTTGGATCAAACCAGAAGGTTATCTATATCCAGGTTTGATGATTTTTTGTAAAAAGAATTTTAAAAAGCACTGGTTAGTATTTCAAATTGATTATTTTGACTCGTGCTGCCACCTATACTTAGTCCAAGATTCCTGGATTAGCAACCGAAGCTGATTCCAGGGGTTAGTGAGCGAGTGGTCCGAGGTTGTCTGAGCGAACTATACCCCTGGGGACGAGGTTGAGGGTGCAAGGCACCGCGGCTTACTGTCCCTGCGATGGACGCCTGAACTCTAAGACACACACACACCAAGTTCCCTCGGCTGCCCAAACTCCATGTCCCACTCTACCTCTGGTGGCTTGCGGGGTGAGGACAGAGCAACCAGCCTTCAAATTGGTGGTTAGCCCTCTTAATATCGCTGAATATACCTATTATGACACTGCTAAATCAGAATTATTCCCAGCGCACCAAAGATGATAAATCGTGATTTGGTTTGGACCAGGTATGGTTCCCGCTGGCCTCCTGAGTGGATGGCTTCCCCGATCGATGCGCACCTGGTTGATGACAGTTATTCTAGCAGGATCTAAACAAGAACCGTCTAAGTCGTATCATTGATCCGCAGGGCAGGAATCGTTAGACGAGTTAGAGATGGCGTGTCGTGATGCTTGGGGAGGGAGGAATATCGGTAACAACGGCTGGTGTGCAGTTCGGTTCTCGGATTGACTGTCTGGGTGGTGCGGTCTTTTCTGACATGAGTTGCATGCGTCAGGTTGGCCATGGGCGATCAATGCAAGATTCCCCCTCTAAGAGAGTGACAACCCTGACAGTCTTTAGGCAGGCAAATTGAGGTACTGTAAACCGTGATATTTTCGCGACGCTAAATGTTCGCAATTTTGGTGATCTACGAATTCGCGAAGAATAAATATTCACGATTGGAACCCTTCAGCTTCAAAAGAATAATAAGAAGAGTAATTTTCGCGTGATTTATGTTCGCGTTTTGACCCTTGAACGCGAAAATAAAACGCACGCGAAAATTTCACGGTTTACAGTACCTTGCGAATGCAAGAACCTACTGAAACACCTGATCCAAACTGACCCTTCCCCTTGACAGGTGATCTGAAACTTTCATGTCCTATCAAATACGTCCGATATGACTCCATTATGAGCCTACTCTGCTTTCAGTTTGACTGCTCTGAGCCTACTCTATTGTTCCAGTATAACTGCACTCTGAGCCTACTCTATTGTTGCTCTGAGAGGTAGACACACAGACGAGTCGATAGACGCAAGTTTGATGTACGAAGAGGAGTCTGTTACCTCCTCTTTCCAGAATCGTGATCGATATTCATATTTGTGCTCCTGTCGCCGGTCTCACTTTCATGATTAGTGTAAACAACAGAAGTGAGGACAATTAACACGAGAGTAATGGCGTGTAGATGTTACGGTGGCTCTTGCGTCGCTGGTTATGGAAGGAAATTAGCTTGAACAACCTTGAGACAGGTAATTGACTATTTTATGACTTCCTTGCCTAATGGTGAGGTGGCGCAACTGACAAGGTGAGAATGAAACTATCCATGCTGTGTCAAAGACAGATCGAAGAGAGTGATGTGTCCTGATGAGGTGAATACCATCCCTAACTGATCAGTAAACCATAACCTTTGGACCTCTGCGATCCGTTGGGTTGTAGGAGGACCTTGTCACTGCTTCTCTGGTCCCCTGGGTTTGTAGGACCTCGTCACTTCTTCTGGGTTCCCCGTGGCTTGTAGGACCGCCTTGTGTCTGCTTCTGGGCTTCCCTTGGCTTGTAGAACCTCATCTCTGCTTCTGGAGTCCCCTTGGCTTGTAGGAGACTTCCACAATGCTGCGGTTTCTCAACTGACCCATCTCCTGTACCAAGGATTCAATGGTTTGTGTTGCAAGTTTGCCAACACTTTGTCTGTGTATGATGAAGAAATCATTAAAGTCTCTCACTCATCAGTCATGAAGCTCGTATGTCGAGTGGTGAGTCATCATCGTGAGTTGAATATTGAGAGGTTTGCCGAGTATCCCCATTCATTGAAGAGTTTCGATCAACAACGCAAGACAAGTCTGAAATGGAACGTCAAGTTATCAGCTGGCTCATGGAGGAAGACTTGACATTTCAAGGACTAGATGCGGGTGCTTGATTCGTCCAATTGCTCTTAAAGCTACTTAGAAAATCTGCTTGAACAATCTGAAGTCACTCAGAAAATCCTGGTACACCATGTCTGTAGAGTGTTTCAGTACACCATTTCTGTTCCAAGACCTCCACTGTGACGGTTGGACAAACGTATTCGAAGGTCGTAGGTTCTCGATGAGACTTCGTTCCACTGCGGTCAATAGTCTTCCAAAGTCTTCGTTCCCCATCCGATGATGTCATGCTTCCTTTCACTCAGAAGGACATCAATATCTTGCAGTTAAACGCTTGCTTATTTATGCAGTCATCTTATTCTGTTCATTTCATTCTGTCTTGACGTACTCGCCTGTCGTTCAACACACTGGTTTGCGCTAGAAAATTATACAACAGACGGTCCTGCGATGGCTGGATAGAGTTATCTGAATGCCCAACTACGGCCAGCTGGTCGGTTCATTCAGGTTTACTTCAGGGGACTCCGCGATTATTGATGCCAAGAAAATTGCCTCGAGCAATTTATTCCTTTGTGTCTGAAGGCTGCCATGGCGGTTTCTTGGCAAGAAAGCAACGATGGTTTATTGGTAAGATAGTTCGTCCATCCATGGCGGTTTCTTGGCAAGAAAGCAACGATAGTTTATCGGCAAGATAGTTCAGTTCGTCCATCCATGGCGGTTTCTTGGCAAGAAAGCAACAATAGTTTATCGGCCAGATAGTTCGTCCATCCATGGCGGTTTCATGCCAAGAAAGCATAGCGTGTTCATCATTGGAGTGTCTGACTCTGTCTCCTAGACATTTCTTTTGTATGCGACTGCCCGGTCTCTTCTGATGGCGCTTGTGCAGATGACGTCATCACAGAAAAATCTGCCATCTTGATGGTCAAATTGACGTTCAGATCATGATGACGTCGTCGACCCACACTTTCTCGTCGTGGCACACTTTCTCGTTGGTGCAAGCGGAGTGGACATTGACCATGACGTGATCTGCACATGACACACATCGTCATCGCGCCATCATAGTGGACCATCGGTCAAAAGTGACGTAACAACAAGCCACTGCACAAGCTCTATCTATTTCAACTGCCTTGCAACCCCGTGGTAACTCGCTGGTACTTCTAGTATTCCCATCACCTATTCATCTTCTTGCAGAGTTATCTCAGAGGTAAACCTTGTGGCATTCCTTTTTGGAGAAGGAAAGCAATACCCATCGCAGCATAGAAGTTCACTTCACCAGAATTCAGACTACCGGTATTTCAGACATGTTTGGTTTATTCGTTCATTAGATGATGAAGGTCAGCAGAGTGGTGCATTGGGAACCCATCCAGCACCTGCCACCTGTACGATCGCGGTTCGATTCCCGGACAGGCCTGGTGCTCATGGTGATAGAGGGGAACTCTCTTGACATTGTGCGCAGCACTCTGGGCACCAGTGGAAGTCCTACATTACAAAGGCCTACAAATTGCCCAATACTATCTAAATAGCGAAGTTTAGAGCTCATGGCTCTTGACTCAATGTAAAAAAGTCCCTGAATTTCCCATTCGAATGCGGTACGTCAGAGATCACCACAGAGGAATTGAGGTGGGATGCTACTGCCACTTCCGGTCGATCAACTCTGAAATATTTAAATGATTTTAATGGATTTTGTTGGTTAGCTTCCAGAGGTTTATAAACACCTGTTGATTTGCATTCAATGGAAGGAGGCGGAGGCGGCTTGCCTTTTCAGCCTCAGAACACCTGATGGAAGGGATGGACCACTTTGCTATGAACCTTCATACAATATAAACCGCTAACGGTTGTACCGAAATGTGCCGGAGATGAAGAACGCAGGAGATTACACAAAACCAGTCTAAGTCAACAACCTCTGTGGCGTTATTTGTAGCTACTTCATCTGGTATTTGTTGTAGCCGGCAAGATTGTTAGGCAAGCGTTTGGATAATCATCCTAACCCCAGGCTACTGAGGTAGGCTTGAGTCAGATGGCCACAAATACTGCTGTTTTCTGAAAGGGCTGAGTTCAGGGTTGCTGAGTTTGTTGAGTCTCAAGGTAGATCAACTACCGTGTTCTGCTACCGACTCAAGTTTATCAGATATCCAATTGTTTGGAAGAAAATTTCCACTTTTTTGAAGTAATCCTCCCCGTGTGTATTTCAGTTTTCATGGGCAACAATGCATTAACAATAAGTGTAAATTGATAAAGGTGAGAAGACTAAAATCGGCAGGTGTACCATACCTAAGATAACATACACTTAACACAAGAGAAAAAGTGAGTTTCTGGTCGAGAGATCCTCGAACATAAAAGAAAAAGTTCAGTTTCCGATCGGGAGCTGTTTGAACTTGATCACCAATCAGTCAGTGGAGTAATTGAGTTGTTCATAATGAAGCCTGTGTCGATTTCAACCTAGTTGACCTAACCTGCTGTAGGGCATCGTCTAGTCGATGTATTCCTTCCTCTTACCAAGTTTCCTCCCGGAAGCAACTTCTTTTTCGAAAGTTTTAAATAACTGTCCTGTTTTTACCAAGATGAAGATAGGATTCTTCTTCTGTAATAAGATCGTCCTGTAGGGGTAAGAATCACCGATCAGGTAAATGATTGTTTGAGGTTCAAGTGGCACCTGATGTCTTGTTAGAAGAAAACCACATTCTGTGTAATAACTTTTGATAATATAATAACAAGTGGTTTTTATAGTGCTTTCCACTGTTACACAATCTCAAAGCACTTCACATCCTTTCTCCAGCCTCTCCAGAAACCTTAGGCAAAGGGCAGAGCAGGTCATTTGAGCACATGCCCTGATGCTTCCATTCCAGACCAGGTGAGAGCACTAAAATGGCAAATGGATCGAGTATCTGGGTATCTCTCCAAGGGTCAGCTGCTCTTACCACAGGGCCACCGCTCTCACCATCCATCTTAGTTGGTTGATCAGGTCGTGTTTGCTCCTTGATGAGGACAGAAATAATAACAGGTTTCTATTAAGGTGAAAGACATAGCTTCCTACCGGACTCGAACCTGCGGACCCTCACATAAGCAGGCATGAGGACATGTTCTACTGAGCTTGACAACCTGAACGAGTGAATCCCCAATGGTGCCATCAGGTACCTTTGACCTTTCCTTGTCTTCAGGGAGCCCACAGGTATGATCTTTTGGTAATCTTCGGACTATGAACCTTAGCAGGTGGCGAGCCTAGCAGTCTACCCCACATCAATCCTCTTGACTGCATTGCCAATGTGGTCTTGTGCTCAAGGTACATTCACATGAGCCAGCTCCCTCATGGTGCGGTGCCTTTAAAAAAAACTTTCGCAGTGCAAGAAACCAGCCTCGTTCATGGATATGGGAACGCTTTGGCTGATACCAAAATCTCATAAACCAGTCGTGTTGTTACCCAGTCATCCAAGTACGTCTCAGTCTACGAAAGGCTTCAGGTTAAGATAATCAGAATCAGCTATTGTGAGCACCCTCGACTGCCTCTAGGGAACGTGTACCCCATGAAATATTCACAGCAAGATTCCACACAAGGGTTTCCGAGTCGAACGATTTCTTGCCCGGGGTTGAGTTCACGAGTATGGACCATTTAACACTTAGAATCTGCGTATATTTACAGGAAAATTCGTCCCCGGATAATTCGTCCCCGGATAATTCGTCCCGGATAA
>NMRB01001568.1:122544-134613 GCA_002633025.1 Notospermus geniculatus | reverse complement strand
GTTGTAACATTCACTGGCTGGGGTTATCGTGGGGAGCGATGCCATTAACGGCATTCAGAAGAAACACATGAAAGGGAACTTTGTATCCTGATTGATTTCCAATAAAAGTCGCTTTTAGTCGCTACTGCAGGAAATCATTGCTGCTTTGGTACTGGCACAAAATCTGGCTTATGTGAAAGATCCAGATGGAGACTGGGAAGTTTTTCACTGCATTTTTGGAGCATGAATGAAATTTTTGAATCTCGGCAGTGCTTTCAAACGACCATAGTTTCAGTCTCCAAATAATCCATACAATGAGGCAACTCATCGGATCATTTGGAAAGCTCGGCTCTCGTTGGCCAGCAGTGGCAATTTCCGATGGTACCTTTGGGAGGTTAGACGATACCAAAAGCCGCGAGATTCAATAAAGAATCTGCCGCCAGAACAAACGTTGACATGAAAGCAGAGGCAGAATAATCATAATCTTTGAACCGCACTATTGGTAAATGGCTCAACATTACAGCTGAAGAACACCATTACCATAACTTGGAGGGCTGTCGGAAGTTCTCTTTACCAATAATATCCAGCAAACTCAATTGTTGCACCAAATGCTTCATGTCGTGAATGAGTTGGAACTTCTGTTAATAAAGAGACATGATTGTTGGTGAACTTGGTGCGTTCAAAATAATCGCGAGACAAGGCTAGTGTGAAGTGCTTTAGGCTCCCTTAGCATGTAAGGTGCTGCATAAACATGATAAAAGCTCCACATTATAATATAATATACGTGTCACAAAGCACTTCACGTGATTACCCCAGACCCTCCAGAAATCTTACAGGAGACTAAAGGAGCAACTCATTCAGCGCACCGCTCCATGCTTTCAGAACTGTTGAGAGTACAGTTAAACATGATAAAAGCTCCACATTATAATATAATATACGTGTCACAAAGCACTTCACGTGATTACCCCAGACCCTCCAGAAATCTTTCAGGAACTAAAGGAGCAACTCATTCAGCGCACCGCTCCATGCTTTCAGAACTGTTGAGAGTACAGAGTAGCAACTTGGCCGGGAATCGAATCTGCTACCTCACGGTCTCGAGACCAGCACTGAACCACTCCGCCTCTGCTCGCCCATGTTCCATGGTCCTTTCTTGTCAGCGAATCAAACCCGTGACCTATTGATATCAAGTGTGATGTTCAACCATTGTGCCACCACTCTCCCTTGTGGGATGAACCTCCCTGTCCCATTGTGACTGACACGAAAATGTCTGATCTAACCTCAAAACGCATCCATGTCCACCATGCACTCAACCGCTGTGCCATACCCTCCATTGTGACCTGAACCTCCCCCTCTCCCATTGTGACTGACACAAACATGCCTAACCCCGAAACGCATAAATGTCCAGCATAACCACTGGGCCACCAGGCTCCCTTGTGACCTGAACCTCCCTGTCCCATTGTGACTGACACGAACATGTCTGATCTAACCCCAAAACGCATCCATTACCACCACATTCCCTCGTTGCCTCCAATTGCCACAACTGTCACGACTAACCAATAGTGAAATTTAATTACTTTCAGAGACGCCATTGATTTTGTGCAATAATAATTTATCCGAATCTGGCGTGTGAAAACCGGTTTCCTACACAATGTACACATCGTGGAGATAAGAGGAAACGATTAGGCACTGTGGGAGGCGGTTGCCGACGGCGATGGTACTCGGCGCTTTACTAATGAAGTTTTTTCTCCTGTGAAGTATTTTGGCCCATATGTCTCTGGTGTCGTCTGGTTGCATTCTTTGAATACAACTTCGCTCTGGCGAGGGCTGGCGTGTTCACACTTCTCTCTGACAAGGGGTGGTATATTCACACTTCACTTGGGCAAGGGCTGGCATATTCACACCTTGCTCTGCTCTGGTAAGGGCTGGTGTGTTCACATTTGGTCTGGCAAGGGCTGGTATATTCACACTTCACTCAAGTTGGAGCTGGTATATTCACACCTTGCTCTGGTAAGGGCTAGTTTGTTCACACCTTACTCCAGGTAGTGGTGGTATATTCACAGTGCTCTAGTGAGGGCTGGTATATTCACACCAGCCCTCAGGAGAGGTGGTATGTTCACATTTCGCTTTCACGAGGGCTGATAGATCACACTTTCTCCAGCAAGGCTGGATTCACACCAGTACCATCACCTGTTGCACATTTCGTTGACTCTGATTTCCCTGTGGCTACAACCTGTTTACAGTATGGTAATGCCGAATCCAGGTAAAAAAGGCACTGGTAAAAAAGGCACCGGTAAAAAAGGCACGGTAAAAAAGGCACTGGTAAATAAGGCACTGGTAAAAAAGGTTTCTACTTCGGGCGACCAATCACATGCCGGAATTCAGATATGAGACCAGGGGTTTGTAAGCGTCAACCCAGAGCCCAGGAGCGCACAAACCCGTGGGTACGAGGTTGCTGAAACATTTGGTGCCAAAGTCCGTTTCTGAACACCAGATGTCACTACCAATTGTTGATGAAAGCGCGGGATCAACCAGCCACCCTTCAAACAATCTTAGGCGGTGTTGTTTCTATGGACGCAATCACGGCAATCCAAAGAATGCTGGAGGCGAAGTACTTACACCGCTGTATTGTCCTACATCGGGTCGTATGTGACGTTCAGTATGTTAACTTTTCATTTCGCAGTGAATCTATTCCAAAAAGTGGTGCAAAATAACACGAAAAGTTCGGAATATATACATCTATGCCACGATACTTGTCACGTGACCAAAGCGGCCAATAAGAAAATGTTTCATGTTTTCCCCTAGTTGCGTGAAATACTGGTCGCTGATCAGTTGATGACATTTTGCGCCATCTAGTGTTCAGAAACATGATTTGGCCCCATCTGTGCCATATGGTTGAGAGCGTATAACTAGTATTAAGCTCGAGGCCACTGGGGACGAGTGTAGGGCCGAAATAGATAAGGGGAATAAGTCAGCAGAGAACAAAGACATGAGAGAATACTGAGTATTATTGGCAAGGGAGGCTACGTTAAAAGTATGCATGATATCATTAAGCAACTCGGCACTGATTTGGACAATGTTGATATCAGTAGAGTGTGGGTAATCCGAGTGTCCATTCAAAAGAATCTGGCAGCGTTGAACAATTCCCAGAGATTCGAATGTGCGCCTGTTGAACGATGGGATTAAAGATAATTCGTGATTAAATACTTCACGAAAGTCGTTTAATATGGGACATTGGATCAGAACGTGTGGAGTAGTTTGTTGGCGGAAGCCACAGGGGCATTGTGGGTCTTGGACAAGGTGAAGTTGTGGGAAAAGAAGTGACTCTTGAACAGATTAATTACCGTAGTCTAATTTCCCGGATATGACTATAGACGTCGTGCAGGTGACGTCATCGCGTCATGTGGTCAGCGTCTTCCGCCATTTTGGACGGCAAGATGGCTCTCCAGCTGAGCTGTGTTTTGGAAACATGCACTGGTCGATTTTAACATGTTTAACAGCCATGGTGATCAGCTGTTGTGCGTTTGGCTGCACCAACAGGCAGGGCAAGGAGGGTGTATCCTTCTATCGGTTTCCTACTAACCCCAAACGACGTGAAAAATGGGTAGCGGCAACGAAATGGGCCGGATGGCAGCCGTCGGCAACCAGTCGGATTTGCAGCGAGCATTTCCCCAATGGTGAGTGCATGACCAGCTGACATGGCTGATGACATGCGATGCATGTGAGTGTGTACATGGAGTAGGCAGGCCAGGCCTAGTGCCCGTGACGTGACAGCCGACTGCATGCATGATTTCGGCACTAGGCCTAGCATTGGGCTACCTAACCTAGGCTAGGCTAGGGCCTAGCTAGGCCTGCCTAGGGCTAGGCCCTAGCAGGCTACGTTGGCAAATGGTAGGGCAGGCCTAGCCTACCATGCCTACTTGTCACTTGTAACCTAACCTAGGGTTTTGTGTGATAGGCCTAGGCCATGTAGGCCAAGCCTCAGCGTGACTGACGACAGCAAGTGAAGTGAAATTCACCATTCGCATTCCACACAGGATCCAAATCTTCATGAACATGGATAGGCCTACGCGGGGGTGCAGGCAGGCCTCCTAGTTTTTCATGCAAATGTAGGCATACACCATGGGTAAGTTTTCCAGTGCTAAATTCTGTCCACATCANTGTCCCTTCGCTCCTCAAGAGGACTGTATTAATTTTACTCGAACTCCGAAAGACACACGACAGACCACTGATTGAAAGAGAGAAATAAACTTGTCATTTATTTCAACGAAATGGCAATATCAATGAATACAAACAACATACAAATTATTACAGATACATGGTTTATGACAGCTCCCTTTTGTAATGTATGACGCAGCTCAAACTCGAACTTTTCCACATTTCTCGTATTCTGCATCGATCGATCCTCAACGACTCAATTCGGACTCAACTCGACTTCGAAGAATTGAAACGACACGTATAGACTTGACTCTCACTCCCATGACACTTCTTATGGACTCGACAAATGAAATTGGTTAACGTTTAAGAATCATCACGTAATGGCTTCTGCATGACCTCATAGAAACATCCTCTTCATCAAGATTACACGAAGTCAAAGACGAATAGGCATCTCACATTGATTGTCACATGTAATGCACAACCCTCATCACAGTGTGCATCGATGTACACGCCTACAGTGGAGTGTCCACTCTGTCAGGATGGAGACAACTGGTGCAGTAAAAGTCAGTTCTCACAAAAGATAACCATTATAACTCATCTGACACTTGTCTTCCATAAACTCAATTACTTTATCTTCGTACCGAACTCATTCATCACATCTAATATCTTCTCGAAAGGCATCTATTTCTCAAATCTTTGGAAAGAAGCACATGGTCCAGCCCAAAGCACATGGCTGCCATGCTGGAGAGCTGACTCAGCAAAAACAGCTACTCCCTCTAGGTAAATCACTCACTTCACTAACACAAGATGTCACCACCTGACAGTGTGGGAAATTCAAAAATACAAAAAAAAACAAAGAAAACCACCCAACTCTGGTTCCATGACACGACATTCTCCCCTCTGAAAATTGTAGCGGGCGAAATTTTCACACTCAACTTCGACACTAGTACGCAAATTTTAAACCATAGGTCAACCAAAATTTTAAGACACCTCAGCTTTAAATTCAGCAAATATTCATCTCAATGAACATGAAATACCGACAACATGTGATGAACTTCAAACTCTAAATACTCATGTCAAATCCTCACCACCATTTTCATCCACGGATGTCTCTAGCATCCTAAAGGCCCGTCTACACGATCATACATTTGTTCAAAGCATCATCATACATTTGTATGATGATGTTCATGGACAAATGTATGATCGGTGTGGNGACACCTCAGCTTTAAATTCAACAAATTTTCATCTCAATGAACATGAAATACCGACAACATGTAATGAACTTCAAACTTTAAATACTCATGTCAAATTCTCCCCACCAGTTTCATCCACGGATGTCTCTAGCATCCTAAGACGCTGAACAGGGCGTCTCCTCAGACCCTTCTTGGTCTTCAATGTAACGGATCGGACAAGTCCGTCCCTTCCCGGGTGGACTTCCATAACTCTCCCTAACAACCAATCGTGCCTTGGCTGATTGTCTTCGGCTATCAATACGACATCATCCACTTTCACGTTTTTCTGGATATCTACCCATTTTCTCAGGGCGTTCAGCTCAAGAAGATATTCGTTAGTCCATCTTCTCCAAAATTCCTTCAGAAGTCTCTGTTGGTACCTCCAACGCTTGCCAAGGGACGTAGTACTGGTATCTCGATCAACGTCAGGCAGAACCTGGAGACTGCGGCCAACGACCAGGTGCGCAGGTGTAAGAGCGGCTAAATCCTCAGAACTACTGGACATCACGGTAAGTGGTCTTGAGTTTATCTGTGCTTCTATCTCTATCAGAACAGTTTCCAGCTCCACCATGGTTAGCCTGGAATTCCCCAGAACTCTCTTTAGGGGCTTTTTGACGCTTTGCACCATCCTCTCATAAAACCCTCCTTGCCAAGGAGCGCGTTCTGTGATGAAACGCCACTCGATTGACTTGTCACCTAATTGCTCTCTAAGGTTTTTCTCATCCTTGAACAGCTTCTGAAGTATTGAAGACGCCTTCTTAAAGGTTTTCGCATTGTCTGAAATTATCAGTCTGATTCTACCCCTTCGACTCATCATCCTTTTCAAGGCAAGAATGAAATGCTCAGTGGACATGTCCTGTACCAACTCCAAATGAACTGCCCTGCTAACCATGCAGCTGAAAAGGCAAATGTAGACTTTCTGATTACCGGTCACTATTTTGACATACAGCGGTCCTGCAAAGTCAACACCAACATTGGTAAAAACTGGAGTGATACTGGTCCTCTCTATCGGCAGTGGTCCCATCCTCTGCTCCACTTTGACAGGCTCCTTACACCGTCCACAGCTGTGAAGAATTCTACGGACTTCTTGTCTCCCTTTGAGTATCCAGTAATGATTTCTAAGAGTCGCTAAAGTCTGAGCAGCTCCTGTATGAAGATTCTGAACATGAATATGCATCACTAGCTTCTCCACCAATGGGTTATGAGAAGGAAGAATTATAGGATTCTTTGTCTCCTCCGGTAACTTGGTGTAGTGCAGTCGTCCTCCTACCCGGATAACTCTCTGTTCCTCATCCCAATAAGGATTTAAGTGAATCAATCTACTCTGTTTCGGTATGCTGTCGCCTCGTTTCACTAGCTCTATCTCCTCCGAAAATGCTTTCTGTTGTGCCCATCTAATCCACTCGAGTTCTTCTTCTTTTCTCTCTGCTACACTGGTCAACGGACTCCCCTCATCAGGAACTGTGGGCTTTCCTTCTCGGTATCTCTTCACCCAGCTTCTCACCAGTGTCATAACCCTGATGAATCTAGCAAATGATGAGAAACGATTCACATACTCTTCTTTAGGATCTGGCTGAGGCTTTTCAGGTGTGACAGTGAAGACTGCAGTAATCTTCTTGTGCTTCTCTTTTTTCTTGGCTTCCTCCTTATTCTCAGGATCAATCACTGGCTGTTCTGGCCATTCAGTCTCAGCAGATCTCAAGAACTCAGGTCCGTTCCACCATAAAGACGATTTCACCAACTCACTTGCTGACATCCCCCTAGAACAAAGATCAGCAGGATTCTGCTTCCCTGGAATATGTCTCCAATCACTAGGTTGCACCAAACCCTGAATCTCTGAAACTCTGTTGGCAATGAACGTTTGCCAATGATACGATGGTTGACGGATCCAATGTAGAACAACTTGCGAGTCTGTCCAACATGTTTTTCTCAGAATTGGCAACTTCAATTCCTTCTCCACATATGTGATCAATCTCGCTAAAGTAAGTGATGCCATCAACTCCAACTCCGGTATGGTGCGCTTCTTCCCTACCGGCGCTACTCTAGTCTTTGAGCACAACAATGCTGTATGTACTCTCGATTCACTATCCTCCACACGAAGATACACAGCTCCTCTATAGGCAGCCTCACTGGCATCGCCAAATCCATGGAGGGAAAAACTTGGATTGGAAAAATCCTCTGGAATGAGACATCTTTGGACTTTTATCTCATCCAAATCAGCAACCTCACCTTTCCACTTCATCCAATTTTGTTCTAAATCTTCTGGGACACGCTCATCCCATCCCAAGCCTGTCATCCATGACATCTGGAAGATCTGCTTTGCTACCACTGTGAATGGAGATACCATTCCTAAGGGATCATAAACTCTATGGAGTTGTCTCAGAATGGTTCGCTTCGTCTCCTCTCCGTTCTCATCCATTCTCTCACAGAAAGAAAACATAAGTACGTCCTCTGTAGGTTCATACTTCACCCCTAGCGTTTTTGTAGATGTCTCTTCTCCTATTACCATCTTCGTACTCTGAGTGGCCAAATCTTTCTCATCAAGCAAAGACAACGCTTCCGGCTTATTTGACCGAAATTTCTTCAACGGCCAGCCTCCTTCTTTCATGACCGTTTTCAATTCCACTGTGAGTACTGCAGCATCATCAACAGAATCGTCTCCTGTCAAGACATCATCAACAAAGGTGTTGTCTTCTATCTCTCTTACAGCTCTCGGATACTCTGCCTTATATTTTCCAACATGATCTTTGACCGTCTGGATACTGGAAAACGGAGATGACGTCAAGCCAAAAGTTACAGTCGTCAATCTGTAAACTTGTGGCTCCTTAGTGGCATCTAGATCTCTCCACAGAAATCGTTGCATGTCTCGGTCTTCTTCTCTTATTCTGACTTGGAGAAACATTTTCTCAATATCTGCTACTATGGCGACCTTATGCCTTCTGAATCTCATCAATACTCCTGGAAGATCTGGCTGTAGTGCTGGCCCTGGTAATAACGTGTCATTAAGAGATATTCCTTCCTGACCGACCATAGACCCATCGAACACGACCCTGACCTTGGTTGTAGCTCTATCTGGTTTCACAACAGGGTGATGGGGCAAATACCATACTTGTCTATCCCCTGGCTCCTCTTTCTCCTGGACTTTCTCAGCCCTACCAGTAGACAACAAATCATTGATCTGTGCTCTGTACATTTCTGCTAAGTTTGAATCCCTCTGTAGTCTCCTCTCAAGTCCTAGTAATCGTCTCATAGCTTGTGACTTGTTACTCTTAAATATCTCATCTATGTAGCGAGGGTGTCTGATCAAACCTGTCTCATAGCGTTCCTCAATTTGGCGTGTCTTCTCTTCATGTTGCTTCATCGCTGATACCTCAAGTTCTGTTGGATTCTTCCTCTCTTGGGGTTGAATACCAATGTGTTCCGTTTCCCAATGTTTTGTAGCTATCGCAGTTTCGTCTTTTATTTCAAAGGATACAGAATTAACCAACATTTGCTCATCCAATTCAGACGACGACTCAGGACACGGCCCTGACAGTACCCATCCAACATGGCTTTTCTGTGCGACTGGCCATCCATTGTTTCCTTTTATTCTCTTATCCAAAAGGATGTTGATGGAATCCTCTATGCCAAGCATAACATCGATTTCTCTTTTCCCCCTAGGGTAAGTATCTGCCAACTGAAGTCCTTTCAGATGGGGTAACCTGGTGACATCTATCACCACTGGGCTAAGGTCTGCACTCGGCTTCTCAATGACGTAGGCATCGATTTCAAAGGTTTCTCCCTTCCATTCTGGCAAGGCACTTGATAGTTGGAATTTGACCATCTCCGTTTTAAGTGTCATCTTCCCACCGCCTGCTAAGGCAAACTCTCCGTCTACTTTCGGTCCCTTTAAGTTCAGCTGATTGGCCATCTTCTTACTTATAAATGTCACTCCACTTCCGCTATCGAAGAGAACCCTACCTCTTGAGATTGCATGTTTAGACTCTAGGTTTACGACAGCAGTTTGCATCAAGACCTTGGTACCTGTAGACCCTGACGACCTCACAAGTCCCGCCAATGACTCAACCTTCTTCTCAGAATCAGATGACTCCTCACTGTTCACCGTACTACTCTTCTCGCTGGGCTTCGTAAGTTACAGTCGTCAATCTGTAAACTTGTGGCTCCTTAGTGGCATCTAGATCTCTCCACAGAAATCGTTGCATGTCTCGGTCTTCTTCTCTCATTCTGACTTGCAGAAACATCTTCTCAATATCTGCTACTATGCCATGGCGACCTTATGCCTTCTGAATCTCATCAATACTCCTGGAAGATCTGGCTGTAGTGCTGGCCCTGGTAATAACGTGTCATTAAGGGATATTCCTTCCTGACCGACCATAGACCCATCGAACACGACCCTGACCTTGGTTGTAGCTCTATCAGGTTTCACAACAGGGTGATGAGGCAAATACCATACTTGTCTATCCCCTGGCTCCTCTTTCTCCTGGACTTTCTCAGCCCTACCAGTAGACAACAAATCATTGATCTGTGCTCTGTACATTTCTGCTAAGTTTGAATCCCTCTGTAGTCTCCTCTCAAGTCCCAGTAATCGTCTCATAGCTTGTGACTTGTTACTCTTAAATATCCCATCTATGTAGCGAGGGTGTCTGATCAAACCTGTCTCATAGCGTTTCTCAATTTGGCGTGTCTTCTCTTCATGTTGCTTCATCGCTGATACCTCAAGTTCTGTTGGATTCTTCCTCTCTTGGGGTTGAATACCAATGTGTTCAGTTTCCCAATGTTTTGTAGCAATCGCAGTCTCATCTTTGACTTCAAAGGATACAGAATTAACCAACATTTGCTCCTCCAATTCAGACGACGACTCTGGACACGGCCCTGACAATACCCATCCAACATGGCTTTTCTGTGCGACTGGCCATCCATTCTCTCCTTTTATTCTCTTATCCAAAAGGATGTTGATGGAATCCTCTATTCCTAGCATCACATCGATTTCTCTTTTCCCCCTAGGGTAAGTATCTGCCAACTGAAGTCCTTTCAGATGGGGTAACCTGGCGACATCTATTACCACTGGGCTAAGCTCTGCACTCGGTTTCTCAATGACGTAGGCATCGATTTCAAAGGTTTCTCCCTTCCATTCTGGCAAGGCACTCGATAGTTGGAATTTGACCCTCTCCGTTTTAAGTGTCATCTTCCCACCGCCTGCCAAGGCAAACTCTCCGTCTACTTTCGGTCCCTTTAAGTTCAGCTGATTGGCCATCTTCTTACTTATAAATGTCACTCCACTTCCGCTATCGAAGAGAACCCTACCTCTTGAGATTGCATGTTTAGACTCCAGGTTTACGACAGCAGTTTGCATCAAGACCTTGGTACCTGTAGACCCTGACGACCTCACAAGTCCCGCCAATGACTCAACCTTCTTCTCAGAATCAGATGACTTCTCACTGTTCACCGTACTACTCTTCTCGCTGGGCTTCGAGCTTTCTGGTTCTTCATTACCCTTTCTTCTCTCAAAGTTTAACAACGTATGATGATGACGCCCACAAACTTTACATCCTCTCTGCTGACATGTCCTTACCATATGAGGGCCTAGACAGTTGAAACAAACTCCGGATGACTTCACTCTATCACATCTCTCTCGAGTAGGCATATCTCTTACCTTTGAACAGGTATACGACAGGTGTGGACCTTCACAGAACACACAGCTCTTCTTCTCCGGCGTCTTGGATTCTTTCTTAGTCACATTCAACGCATACCCACTAGGCTTCGGTTTGTCTGACTTGAAACTGTCTTTCTTAGATGATTCCTTCTTCTTTCCAGGGGTTGGGGCAGGTGTCGATCTCCTGGCCACTTTCACCGCATCCCGTATCTTCTCTAACAAATCAGCAAAAGGAATGGGGATTGTAGAAGCAGTTCCACTCTTCTCTTCCTTGATCCTCTCCGAATCCCAACGTTTGACAAGGCTCTTTGGAAGCTTGGGTCGGACAAGGGCAGTCAACATCCAACTGGCTTCTTTCACACTCTTACTCTCTTTGGTTTGTTTGGTAATGTAATTCCAACTTGCTATCAGCTTGTTGAAAAAGGGATCTAATTCTTTCACAGTAGGATTGTTAATCGGCTCAATGGCAGCAATCTCATTAATGGCTCGTTCAATCCTAGCTAGTACATCTCCATACCTGTTCTCCAGAAACTCCATTAACTCATTGTAAGTTGGATCTTTGAGAGAAGCCAACAACTTAGAAACTTCTCCGTCAACTGATGAAATCACTATATAGTCGGGTTCCAAATTGTCAAAAATAGGCTCCCGTGGGAATTTCGTGAAGAAAGTTGCCGACATACCTCAATCGAAAGAGTAGCACTTCCTGAACAAGAAAATTGTTGCCGGCACTTTGGCATTTTCTTTTGATAGGAATATGGGCGGTTTCCATGGCAACCAACCGTGAAAATCGCATTTTTTGTTAAATGCTGATTTCTGAGCCCTTGGCAATGATATTTTTTTCGCTCAAGTGGCTATTTATATTTAATACCACGGCCGCTAAAATCCTATATCATCGTCAAGTTGATCCGGGTCAAGGCCATTCTAAAAGGTCAAGGTCAAATGGAAATTTTGACGTTTTCCCCTGAAATTTCCTGACTCTAAGTTCAAATCTCGTGTGTATGAACATACTGAGACATAACAAATATTTTATGATTTAGAAAATATCTGCTG
>NMRB01001568.1:87125-115892 GCA_002633025.1 Notospermus geniculatus | reverse complement strand
TCAGTGTAGATCTTCATGGTGGTGATTTTAGATCAAGTTTTTTGGGTGCAAGTCATGGAAACTGCTGCACTGATTTGGTGGCTAAATGGTTACCGGTAATTCATCAGATCCAGTGTTCTAGCCAGGATTTCAAGTGGACGGCGATTCTGGCCGAAAGCCTAGGACATGCTCGCCGGACATGCCGGAGGCGGGCGGTTCGCCATAGGCGCAACCAGAGTGTTGGGTCTGGGGCCCTGCCCTAGAAAACCTGAAATCCTATATATGCCCTGAGGTACGATTTCAGCCTTATTCTGATAAATGAACATATCATCATGATCATTGCCATTTTGACAAAGCATTTTACGTCGAACAAATCCGCTGACGTCGTGGCAGCATGTAGGCTACTGTAAAGCAAGATAATTTCGCGGCTGGAAATTTTCGCGAATCAAGAATTATAGACATATTCACGGCAGGATATATTCGCGAGCCTCTTCCATTTTTTTCATTTTTTTTTCACGGGACCGTATTTATCACTTGCGTGTACTCATATTCGCGACAGGAAATTTTCGCGACTCATACACTCTCGCGAAATTCGCGAAAATTTCCTGCTTTACAGTATTTTGACGGGACGATTATGTGTGCCGTTTTGTTGAGATTTATGCTGACGCTACAAGTACGCATATTTCTAACTATAAAACAGCCTGAGAACTTGTTTGTTTTGTTAACAGCGTGAGATTTAAGCGTGGCGCTGGAGATTTTAAAGAGGGCAATCGGCAAATTAGAAGGGGTGGGGGAATTTTTGACGGGGTAATTTTTCACTGCTCTTTTCGTTAACCGGGCGGTTTTGCACTGATCTTTTTGCTAACAGGGCGGTACCGCCCGGTGAAACCGGCCTGGCTAGAACGCTGAGATCAATGAGAGAGTCATCCACTATAGGCCACCTATTAAATTTTTTTGTGCTTCTGGTGCTACTTACACCCAGCAAAGTTCTCAGTGATTTGTACACGTATTTTGCCACATTGCATCCATTATAAACTTTATTTTTCAATAGATACAGTACAAGGTAAATCTTACTTCATTTGTGTACCAGTTGGAAATTTTTCTGTTAGCATTGTCAGAGGCCTTGTGCTCAATGGCTTGAAATATTTCTTCGAAATTCGTTCGGAGAGCTCTCACTCTCAGCATACACAATCGAGTATGTGCTGAAAAACCATGAGTTTTTCCATCAGAGTTAGGCCTAATAAAAAAAAGACGTGTGTGGCTCCGGTAACCCGACCGACCCTAATTTTTGCCCCCCAAATTCCCTACTCAACTTTTTTTATTGATCATTTTTGACCATAAACAAAACCCATGTGCTCTCTACGCTATATAAAACAACCTACTGATAATTCTTCCGACGATGTCCGAGAAGAACTGAAGGTGTTTCTTGTCAACCTTGGTGGTAGCATTCAGCTTGATATATATGGCCTCCACCAGAAAGTTAGTATTTACACCTACATGCAATATAAAATGCTAAGGTCAGGAGTAAAAAAGCAGGGCAAAATTTTTTAAAAATCCCTCCCGGCCGACCGTTCCTGAAGGAGACCTTGTTACCGGAACCACACTGTTTTTTAAAGGCCTTATTGTAATTCGTGTGAACCATGATGAAAATTCTTTTCAACAGGAAGTACATCAAGACTGGGCGATCTCCATTGGTCTTCATCATAAGTGAAAGTGCTGGAGGAGAATCCAATGAAAAACTGCTATTTCCTAAAGAAGTTCAGGCCGATTTGCAAATGACGAATATCAGCTACAATCCAGTTGCCCCAACGATGATGACCAAAATCTTATCAAGAGTGGCCGACCAGGAGTCTTTATATGTAAGTTATAGAAATGTCCTCTTCTTTGAATATGAGACTCACTACCTATGTATCCATTCCACTCAAGATGTGGAACCTGACCAGCAGTTGTAAAGTTGTAATGTAAATGCCACCAAATCAATTTTAGGAGCCTGGTGGGCTGTATTCTTTGCACCTACATGTACCTGTGTGCATGTGCCAACAACTAGAATAAACATGACACAATATAGGGCTTCAGCAAGACATTGGGTGATATGAATAAAAGCCAGCAAATGCTTTTACTTCAGATTTGTACAGCATAGCGTAGTGCATTTGTACTGCAAAATCCAAGTAGCATTTACTAGTCTTTATTCATATGACCCAATGGCTGGTATTCATAAAAGCTAGCAAATGCTTTTACTTCAAATTTTGTCACTAGTACATTTACATTGGACCCTGCTTTGCAAATCTTAAGTACCGGTAAAAGCATTTGCTGACTTTTATGAATACCAGCCATAGGCTTTTGTGCACAAACTGAGCAAACCAGATGAAATAAGCAATGTTTTTGTGTAAAGAAGGTTTAAGTGTTAGAGATTAAAGCCATTTCCAATCTAGTCCGGGATCACATCCCCATCAAACTAGAGTCACACACCCTTAGGCATGTTAGGCAGGACCAGGGCCCATCAACCCCAGGCTGGAGCCATAAAGGTAGAGTTCTTAGTGCAGCCAGGCATATGTTTTAAAATGCGTAAAGCTACGTTTAGCTGACACGCAGATTGCGGAACGCGGAAGCGGAAAATGCATACAACATATCGTTCCGCCGGGGATTCCGCTTCCCTATACCGCATTCCGGATGTCTGGTAAACGCAGCTTAAAGATGCAATGTAGATGTATGTATGTTGGCCCTATGTGTTTTCTGTGGTAGACGGTAAAAAAGACACTGGAAAAAAAGACACCGGAAAAAAAGACACAGTAAAAAAGACACTGGAAAAAAAGACACTGGTAAAAAAGTNTCATCTAGCAAGGGTACATAACATACCATACGGGTTTTCAATTTAATTCATTTTTCAGCCCTGTAGGGGGCGCTTTGTAAAAACCACATACTAGTAAGTTCCCTTCCGCTCTGTAACTTCTGAACGACTGAAAATTTTTGGTTGATATTTGGTGGGGGATGTACAATGGGCCAACGGTGTGTCGCGTGAAAGAATCGGCCAAATCCGATTCTCCACTTTGCCACCAGGGGGCTGAAAGCCAAAACACAAAAATTGTGATTACGCCTTTAATACTGAATGGAATTTCACGAAATTTTTATGGTAGGCTCATCTAGCAAGGTATCTTGACTACACAAGGGTTGTGACATCGCTCCGCCCTCCGACTACGCTCGCACAAACCCTTGACAAACTTCGCTGGGAGAAGCTGTTTCCAACCGGATGTTCCTGTTCGTGGACTGACTCCCGCTGTTAGTTTTCGATTTTCATCATAGATCGTTAACATTTGCAATAAACCTGAACATTTCTAAATACCACGTCCGTTTTCTGTACACCTACCTCACTCTGGTTTAAAAAATTAACTATATTTTTGTTCAAAAGCATAGTTCATGAGAGTGGTGGGTAAATCACAATAGATAGAATGGCTGACCATCCTCGTTCCTAATACTTTCGAACCACAAAATATACAGCGATCGGTTTAACTGGCTTGGTGCCAACCTGGGAACGAGGTTGGCCAACAAGTGTTCTGATTGGTGCACCGCAACTCAAGGTGCAAGAGAAACAGAAATACTGGCGAAGTTCTCCATGGGTTTGTACGTACGAAGTATGAGGTAGTGCAGACACATGGTAGTCCATGATGCTAGCAAGGGTACATAACATATTATACGGGTTTTCAATTTAATTCATTTTTCAGCCCTGTAGGGGGCACTTTGTAAAAACCACATAAGTTCCCTTCCGCTCTATAACTTCTGAACGACAAAAAATTTTGGGTTGATATTTGATGGGGGGATGTACCATGGGCCAACGGTGTGTCGCGTGAAAGAATCGGCCAAATCCGATTCTCGACTTTGCCACCAGCATGACCAGGGGGCCAAAAGCCAAAACACAAAAACTGTGATTACGCCTTTAATACTGAACGGAATTTCACAAATTTTTTATGGTAGGCTCATCTAGCAAGGGTACATGTACATAATATACTGTGCGGGTTTTCAATTACATTCATTTTCCAGCCCTGTAGGGGGCGCTTTGTACAAACCACATAAGTTCCCTTCCTCTCTGTAACTTCTGAACGACTGAAAATTTTGAGTTTATATTTGGTGGGGGGATGTACCATGGGCCAAAGGTGTGTCGCGTGAAAGAATCGGCCAAATCTGATTATCCACTTTGCCACCAGGGGGCGAAAAGCCGAAACACAAAAACTGTGGTTTTGCCTTAATACTGAACGGCATTTCATCAAAGTTTTATGGTAGGCTCAGCTAGCAAGGGTACATAATATATCATAGGATTTTAAAGTTTAATTGATTTTTCAGCCCTGTAGGGGGCACTTTGTAAAATCCACAAAAGTTCCCTTCCGCTCTGTAACTTCAGAACGACTGAAAATTTTGGGTTGATATTTGGTGGAGGGATGTATCATGGGCCAACGGCGATCTGATTATCCACTTTGCCGAATCACATAAACTGTGATTGTGCTATTGATACTGAACGGAATCTTCAAAATACATGCCCGTCGAACTTGCACCCGGGGCGACGGGGGACGTTCAATGCTGTGCTTGTGTTTCTTGAACAGTATTAAGCGATTTGAAACTGATATCGCAACATCATGGCTCGTCCAAGGATGTTATTTCAACTGAAATTTTCAGTTCGCACCTGCTCAGTCACATGATACATGTACATGTATTTTCAGATATCATGGCGAGATTTGACAAACAAGTTTGATAACATGAGATACGTCAGTACCTGGTGAAGGTAAGCCTAAAACCTTCACCGATACCTAGGTTATCAAGGATGACTTTTCAGATTTCGCGATGGCCTTGAAGGTCAGATGTCAAGGTCAAGGTCAAAAGTTCTAAAATGCAAATCTGCTTAGAATTTCAGGAGAAAACTACATGTAGTTAGACGCCTGTATTAACCATCTCCTGTAGGTTTAATCAAGGGTGCCTGTTCCAAATAAGCAATATATTGTGCTATTAATACTGAACGGAATCTTCAAAATACATGCCCGTCGAACTTGCACCCGGGGCGACGGGGGACGTTCAATGCTGTGCTTGTATTCTGTGAATAAATTACGATAACAATGCAAACACAAGTCGAAGTCTGGAAGAATCACAGATCCAAGGTTAGCCCTAAAGCGCCGTCTGTAACGTGGCACCTTCCTACCTCAAATGTGTCCCTAATGTGGTGGTAATGCCTGCCACCAAAGAATTATAATCCAGGATGGGTGGCGTTACGCTGCGGGCAACGATAAGACGAGGCTGGTAAACTGGTGTTCTCGTCATATCATCATGGAGTTTTGTTGAATGATGTACTTGTATTATTCCAATTGTGACTCGTGTGGATGTATTTGCACCATAGCTATTGTGGTGTTTGTATTTGCTTGATGAATGTTCCAATAGCTCATACTATGATTTGTCATTTGCTCATCATTGGCAGCTACAATTACATCATAATCTGTCACGTCAGTCATTCAAATGCGGTTCCGGGTCAGTCAGTCAGTCAGTCATCCTCAGACTTGGGTCAAATGAATGGGCATGATGGGGGTCACAGTTACAACAGAGGACAGCACACCGAAACCAATGGATGACTTTTGTTGGAAATTGATCAGGACTGGGATGTCAGTTTCATTTCAATAGTTTTAAACACTTGTGACACCAATTGAAGGAGTGCGTGGGCAATGGTCCCCAGAAGAGCTGAGCACTGGATGCAACACCGTCAGCTCTACAAACATTATTGGGTGATTTTAATGCAAGTCAGAAGAAAACCAAACTACCAAGGGGAACCGGCAGTGTCGAGGGGTTTTCTTTGCTGTCAAGTGAAGAATGGGCCCAAGAGAAATTGAACTCCCCAAATCACTGGTGACATGTGTGAATGTCTCCACTCTACTGATACGGCAACAGACATGGCCCAGAAACTTGTACTTTCCAAAGAAGCCATAATAGACTTACGAAGTATCATCTTGTATACCTTGATACCAAGCGATCACATCTCAAGTCTCATCAAAGCATTGTTAACGATTACGGTCGATTACAGATAAACCGGCTCCCTTTCCATAACCCTACGGTCAGATGGCCTTTGATGATCTCCGCTGTATCCAGTCCTCAATACTCAGACACACAATACTTCCCCTCAAGTTGAATGATTACCCATCTAAGACTCCAAGCAAATCGACGACAAACTTTTTTTCGCTTGAAGAGATAACCAACGATACAAAAGACCTCCGTATTGGTAGCCAAGCCAAGAAATGGTGATTACGAATTCTCCTCCTGATGGCAGACTGCGGTCCATCACTCCGACATTTGTCTTGTTTTTCTGCCTGATCGCGGAATCATTGATTGAAATTGTATCAAATCAGTCTGTTACGCATATCGTGTTGTGATTTTTTCCGTTGCCCGGAGATGTTGACCGTCCTTACATCTGTCAGTGTTTTTAGCTCACCTCTGTGAGGTGAGCTTCTCCCATGGTGTGTCGTCCGTCGTCCGTCGTCGTCCGTCGTCGTCGTCGTCGTCGTCCGTCGTCGTCCGTCGTCCGTCGTCGTTAACAGGGGTGGCACGTTTCTAAACCGCTTGGGTTACAGACTTGAAATTTGGTGTACAGGTACCCTATGGTAAAAACTATCTCTGGACCGAAACTTAGCGCTGCTGCTTGTACACTCTGGCCTGTAGGGGGCGCTTTGTGAAAACCTTCTTTCGGCCATATCTCCTGAACGCTGTTAGCTAGAACCACGAAACTTTTATGGTGGGTTCCTCTGATGAGACTACATCACATAAATCCCGGGTTTTTGATTTGACCTACTTTTCAAGGTCACAGAGGTCAAAGTTCAAAATTCACTGTTTGGTGGCACATTTCATTGCTATTTGACATAGAGTGTTGTGATTTGGTGTGAAGATATATCTAGGCACCCTGCACGAATGCACCAAATTTCAACCCGATCGGACTTCAAATATGGCCGCCAGGAAGCCATCTTGAAAAATGGACTTTGACCCACATTTTATAAATGGGAGTAGGTAGGATGTTTTAACGTTGTCAAAATATGTATCTAGGTACCATATAAATATATGGTAAATTTCAGGCAGATTCGACGTCAAATATGGCCGCCAGGGAGCCATCTTGAAAAATGGACTTCGACCCACACCTCATAAATAGTGGTAGCTAGGATGCTTTAACCGTGCCTAAATATGTGTCTTGGTACCGTCTACTTAAATGCCAAATTTCGGTTCGATTGGACTTCAACATGGCTGCCAGGCGGCCATCTTGAAAAATTGACTTTGGCCATATCTCATCGGTAGTAAATGTTACGATGTTTCTGCACTAATCCTTCACCATTCAATGTATCACCAGGCTACTCACACTTCATACTCTGTCACAGAGGTGAGCACAATGGCCCTGGCCATTTCATTCTTCTATTTGATATCAGAAAGACTTGATTTTTTGTGCGTAACATGAAGCAACGTTACCGGTACTCTTTCCTGCCCGGTTGTTTTTACATGGATTAGTTAACAGTAGTGACGATGACATTGACCTCTGTAGCTTATTGTGTTGAACAGCAAGTGATATGAGGTGACCGTCATATAATATGAGGTGACCATGTGATATGAGGTGACCATCATGTGATATGAGGTGACAGTCACTCTGTTTGTCACGTCCCACATGATATCATAAGTTCATTTCATATTCTTCAAATATGTGTGGCGGTCTAGGAAAACCCGGCGGATGTCGCATTTGAGGGAAGTGTTAATGGCCTTGCTGAACCTGCACAGTTCAATAGCTGACATGTACTAAGTAACAGGTAACAGCAGCTAGGCCTCGTAGATCAATGCACCGGCAATCTGACAGCCCTTGTTGATCATTCAGCGACATCTGCTGGGTTTCTAAGACCACCAAACACATGATGTGCACTAAGTCTAAGAAGAACCATCAGCGAGATTTGTCAAACGTTGGTTATATAAACAGTACCTGTCAAAAGTTTGGCTACATCGAAGAAAATCTGTCTTGTTTTGAAGTAAACTTTCCTGTCCTTAAGTCATTGCACCAAGTGCACTGAATGTATTGTCCACTACCATGACTACTGCGAAGTATACCGGGCGACTCCATAAATAAACTACTTTAACAGAAAATTCTACTCTTACCCTCGAAGCGATCGTCACGTCTTGTCCGTTTCTCAGTTTGCCGGCGGCCATGATGGATTCCCGTGAACAGAATATCGTGTATGTTTTGTCGTTGTTTCTTTGCGTCTGTAGACTGTACCCTGCGGACTCGCGTGTTGCCAATCAGGCGGATGGACTGCATACATACATAATTAACTCTGGAACACAACCAAATGAATTATGCAACAATGACTGATGTGAGATGATTGAGATCGTCATGGTGAATCCTAGTTGGTAGGAAAACATCAATGTTGATAGCAAAAGTATGTGTTGCGAGCTGTTCTCTGCTGGAAAGCCTGGTACCTAAGTTGGCCAGCGGTCAAGACTTATCATAGGAGAGGAAAGCATTTAAGAAACTTCTTTCAAAAGAGTGCAAGCTTAGGACATTATACTGACTCATCAAAAAATACATGTGCTTGATATTAAAGATATGTAGGAGGAAACCGGAGCCCCTGTAGGAAACCTACGGTGTCAGGGAGAGATTGCCTTCTCTAGAACATACACTGTAAAGCCACTTGCACGACCGGGAATCGAACTCGTGACCTCATTGATGGCAGGCGTGGATGTTCTCACTGCACCACCGTGACTCCCCAAGTCATCATAACAAACTGTTGTTATCATAACAAACTGTTGTTATGTCTTTTGTGCTGTTGGCAATCTGAAATGATAATTGAAATGAAAATTGGTCATAGTATTGTCTCTTTCAGCATTATACAAAACTCGCCCATTTCTGAAGAGAACTTCCAGAAACAGGTCATTGGTTCAATCAGAAGTGCAGGAACAGATCCAGGATTTGGGAAAAGATAGCATGCACTGTGCTAGGAACATTGAAATTTGCGCCAAACTCCAGAATTTCACAGTCGATTTACAGATTTTTTGGCTAAAAGGGAAGGGGAGTGCCCGGCGCGCCTGAAGTGAATGCAGTCCTGCTCGTGATGTGAGATGAGCATCCATGAAAATCAACACTTGGAATAACTCATCGTTGCTGATGTTGTGTTGTTATCTTGTCTTTACAGCAAAAGGCCGTCGGTCGACATCTCTACGAGGAAGTTATCAACAAACTGCAGGTTCTGGAGTCGGATTACTTTGACCTGGAATACATCAACTCAGAGGGAATAACAGTAAGTATAGGTGGCGCTCATGACAAGAGAGCGAAGAATCTTTGGGTCAGTGCTTCGGGAGACGGCAGTCATTGTGAATACTCAAGTATGCAGTGGAAGATATTAGTCATTCGCATCAGGGGCCTCTGAGAGAAACCTGGGCAGTTTGCGTTCACCACTTGCCGTGTGATACTTGGAGAATGTTGGAGAAGTGCTGCCACCAACTGGCAATCAACGTCATCACTTGGATTTACCTGTTGTTGTTGTTGTTGCCATAATGTATACTATTATTCCAGTGCTGGTTGGACCACGACAAACCCATCCTGAAGCAGGTTGGGTCACCGCACGAATTAAACTTCAGGTTCGGCGTCAAATTCTACATCCAGGATCCTGCGCTTCTGGAAGAAGAACTGACCAGGTATGGTATCGTAACACTGGAAAAACGAATTTTAATAAAATATTAACATTTTTCAACTATTTTTTTCCAGTGTTGGTTGGACCATGCAAAACTGATTTTAAAACAGGTCGGCTCACCGCATGAGCTAAATTTTCGGTTTGGCGTCAAATTTTATACGCCAGATCCTGTGCTTTTAGAAGATGAATATACGAGGTAGGTCCTGATATGGCTAGCACCACCTGGTGGCCGCCGTCCGGAGAAAAAGCACATGTGAATGACCTCGAATTGTTCAAGGTCGCTCTGGCTTCAGATAAAGTAAAATGAGAGCCTTGTGCATCATCATAGCGTCATGGGCTCTAGTAGCCCAATGTGATTTTGAGCAGAAGGGAACTTTAGTAGCATAAGTTGCATGTCTTCAACAAACGTGCACGGTATTTTCACATGTGATCAGGACTTGGGTGTTTACACGTGTAAAGAACGGCTCCACCTGGTGCTAGCGTTGTTAGTCACTAGCCACGCACGACTGGATCTACAGCTCCCTGTCTGCTATACAATCTTCGTTCACCGGGATCATCTCTGCATTCAAAAATGTTCAACTTTGCCATTGCAACCCTAGTTGCCGTCAAGGGTATAAAGGGCTGATATTGCGCCACCTAACATTGGCTGATGAAACTTGTTGTATTGTATTGCACTGTATTTGGTTTTCCGTCAGGGCCGAAGCCATAGCATTATTGGCCCTGGTAAGTGCAGAAGAGACCATCTCAAGCTACTCATGTTCCTCACTTGGATGGGGTCTTTTACTTGCCCTTGCAAAGGCACATCTGTCACATGGGACAGATGTGAGGAGCCGGGAAAATAAAATCCCATACAGCCCGGGCTGGATTTGAACCCGGGACATGTCGATAAAACTTGTTCAGTGCCGCTGGTGCAGTGCTGACACCTATTTATATTATGAACTGAAAATATCAGACGAAATATCACTGGCAGTTTTATGCATCAGAATCTGTGTACGTCGGGAAAACGTTTGCTGCAGAGGTGATCCCAGCCGGCTATTTATTTCACCGCACTTAGGTTTTCCATTGTTGTACAAGCAGATGCGCTTTGGGTGAATTTGTGAGCTGCTCTCTCCTGAAATCTTAATCTTCCTCTCTTAATTAGAAAATCTTGTAGAAAGCTTTTATAAATCTTGGTCTCCGTGTTTGATCAGAGTGTAGGAAATATTAACGTGTTTCATTTGATGCACAACTCGAGACAAAATGTTCGTTGTGTTTGTTCGTATTTCACTGGCGCCACCTGTACGGCTATCGGCTGACCACGGCGCTTTCACAGGCTTTGTTGTGAATGGTGTGACTTCGTTAGCAGCTGAATGGTGTTTGTGTGTTGGCTTTTAAGAATCTCTTTTCCAGGTGTTTACAAAGTGGTAAAGATATGAAAGTAGACCAGATGTAACAGTCCAGGATGTAACATTTTCTTCACAAAAGATTTCTTGATGATTAATGATATCACGGCCATCCTCGACATCAAAAAGTTATAAAATCTTTCTTCCAATGAAATATTTGCATCAGATGTAACAGTTCAGGATGTAACAATTTTCATACCAAGCGCATCGGCTTTAAAACAATGGAAAATCTCAGCAAATACTCTGTTTCACATCTTCACTATGTTGATTGCAATTTTTTTTCAGTTTCACATAATTTTCCCACATTTGAGCCAAACTCTGTCCCAGAAATCTTCTGGTTCACCAGATACTTTCTTTGCCCTGTCGTCTCCACCAGCATGCACACATCGCACCACTACATGTACCGTACATATGCATACACGTCAACCTTGTCCCCATGCTTGTGATTGCTGTTCAATTCGAGCATGGGCAAGATTGATGTGCTGCTAAAATACTTCATAACACTTGGCACAAACACATTCTGGTCCACTATTCCAAACAGTCGGGCATCAAAGTCAGTGAAAACTAGTATAACTGATTGTTGACTTTCGACTGCGGGTTGCAGATGCGTTCATGACGGCCTATTCCGTTCCGCAACACTGGAAGTCATGTAACTGCAACCGAACACAGACTTGAATGCACAGTTTAGTACGCTAAAATGACAAAATCTTCATGTTGATGTCCCAGAATAACTGTCAGTGTTGGCAGATTTGCCAGCGCTGCCCCAAACCTACAAGATGTCGGCCAGCATGAATTGTACCACACACACTTTCTGTCAAACACTCCACACATGTTTTACACCTTTAAATCTCAACCGATATCCAACATAGAGCACAAAGAACGACACACAAAATGGTACGATCTAAATGTCGTCTCCGAATTTCACAAATTTTCGACCCCAAGTGGGGTCTTCCTCAGGCACTTTCTAGTAGAGATCCCAGAAGTGAAAATGATATCACTCCTAGAAATGATCTCTCCTAGAAAGTGCCTGAGGAAGACCCCGCTTGGGGTCGAAAATTTGTGAAATTCGGAGACGTCTTTTACGTAGCGTATCAAATCTCAACCAAAGCCATTTCATTCTGTGTATAAAATCGGTGGTAAATCTTCCTTAATACTGTTGAAAGAAGCTCACAAAATCAACTTTTACCACCGTACTTGAACAAACTTCCATTGGGAACACTGCATGGTGTATACCTACCTAACTAACGGCTCGTTTAGGGCTGGATATGGAATCATGGGAGGTTCCGTCTTGGCTCCGTCCCTCCCGTCATCTGCTCGTCTCTCTCCAGGTACCTGTTCGCCCTCCAAGTCAAGCGTGACCTCCAGTCAGGCACAATGCCTTGTAACGAAAATACTGCTGCACTACTGGTTTCTTATATAACCCAAGGTAAGGCACAGTGAGTCAAAATCCTATGGATAGTGTTCTCCTCAGTTTCTTGAGAATTGCTCTTGGCCATCGAAAGTATGCTAAACTATGAAAGTTTGTCATTTTCAGCGGAGCTAGGCGATTATATTGATGACTTCACAGATCAAAGCTACTTATCCACTTGTAAAATAGTCCCCAACCAAACGATAGAAGAAAAAATTATAGAATATCATAAAAGGCATACGTAAGTTGAACATAAGACATGAGGAATGTCATTTTAAAGGGTAATATCAGAGAGTAAAGCAGGGATGCTCGCTTTCTCCCAATCTGCTCATGATCTAAGAAAAGTCTAAAAGTGTGTGTTATTTGAAAGGCTAGAGACCTTCTACCACAGTGTAAGACAGGGAGACTCTCTTTCTCCCAGTCTTCTCAAGATCTTAAACATGTTAAAGGGTGTGATTTGAAAGGGTAGGGCATGCTCTCTGCCTGAGTAATACTTACAATGTATTTGTTGGTCGTCTCATTGTGTTCATGTCTTCCAGGGGGCAGACTCCTGCCGATGCAGATTTCAACCTTTTAGACACAGCACGTAAAGTTGAGCTTTACGGTATTAAAATGTATCCTGCGAAGGTAAGGGTAGGTTTTAGGAATGCCTGGCAGCTCCTATTATTAAATCTCTCCTTTTGTTTGACGAGATGCTGCGTTTGGGCGTCATGAGGCTGCTCTGTTTCTAGTCAAGCTTCTTGTTTTGGAAATGCTAAAATAAATCAGACTGTAAACTGTCTTGTGAAGCCAGTCAGCAGGTTCACTGACCCCCAAGCTAGCATCTTGGCCTTTGTAGTCAACGTAATCATTTTCACCATCACAGTTAACCTGGGCAGCCGTGGGGCCACCATATTGAATAGTTTCTTAATGACATTGCCTTATTGCCAGGCAACCTAGTCTCGGACATGATACCTATTAACACTTGTAAAAATTCATCTAATGGCTATATCACTTGCACCCTTTAGTACGCACGTAAACTGAAATCACTGGTGTAAGCTGTTTCTTAAACAATATCTTAGTGACTTCACCTAGACAACACTCGAGCACTTGAATTTGAAATTTGAGTGGACTATCTCAATAACTACAGCACCAAATAGTATGCAAAGAATATGCACTAACTTACACTATTTCATATGTATTTCCTCATAAGAAACATCAGTGGTTGTTGATATACCAAAAATCGCAGTTGTAAGGTCACAGAGGTCTTGCATTGCTGACGTCCAGCTTCTCCTGTTGGTGATGGTCAGCATTTCTGACCACACAGTGGCTGTTGGTATCTTCAGACAGTGGATGAATTCTTAACCTTAGAATCATGAAATCAAGAATAAAGATGAAAAATCATATAAAATGGCAACATTCACATGGAAAAACAGAAAAAGTGTTCTATTCCTCTATTTCTAGGATCATGAAGGTGTCCCGTTAAACCTGGCCGTGGCTCACATGGGCGTCCTAGTATTCCAGAATTACACAAAAATCAACACATTCTCCTGGGCCAAAGTACGAAAACTCAGCTTCAAACGGAAGAAGTTTCTAATAAAGCTCCATCCAGAAGGCTACGTAAGTATTCAGCATTGGGGCCTTCATTGTGTGATCAGTGAGTGACAAGGTCGAAATGGGTCAAATTGGCTGCAAAAAAGAATGATACAGTTCAAAGAACTTCTTGAATACAGCACCTAGGAACCTGAATATAGCTGACAGAACTTGAATATGGCGTTCAGTACAGCTCATGGAACTTGAATACAGCTCATAGAACTTGAATACAGCTCATAGAATTTGAATACAGCTCATGAAACTTGAATACAGCTCATAGAATTTGAGTACAGCTCATGAAACTTGAATACAGCTCATAGAATTTGAATACAGCTCATGAAACTTGAATACAGCTCATAGAATTTGAATACAGCTCATGAAACTTGAATACAGCTCATAGAATTTGAATACAGCTCATGAAACTTGAATACAGCTCATAGAATTTGAATACAGCTCATGAAACTTGAATACAGCTCATAGAATTTGAATACAGCTCATATAACTTGAGTACAGCTCATATAACTTGAATACAGTGTGATGCAGTATGACGACAGCTCGCAGAACTTGAAATACAGCGTATGCAATGTGAATACAATTTATACAATTTGAATACAGCATGGACATTTTGAACTTGGCGAGAAGCTGTCAAACTAATGAAGAGAAATCGGGGGACTAAAACGACACAGAGAGAAATCGGCGGCCTTTGACATTTGACCTTGTGAACTACTGACCACGAGTTTGAAGGGGCCAGTGCCCTTCCTCTTCATCCCTTCATCCCTTCTGACTAGATGTTCTCCCTAGTGCATGCTGCTTTGTCTACCCTTCATTGTGTCATTGATAGAATAAAGAATTTTCTCATATCTTTCATGATTTTGGACTTTCGTCATTTATCTATAAACTAATGATGTGCATGTTGTTCTGCTTGTGCATCTGTAACACTCTAGTGCAAGGAAATCCTGCAGTTGAAGTCGTCGTTGAAGTCGACTTGAAGTTTAGGGCTGTGACTTCATGTGCACAGTTCTCTCAAGGCGGGGTGTACAGGTGCTGAAAGGTGGGTGTGTACTCTGATGTTCCGTCTCACGGGCAGATAACACCTGTGAATTGCACCACAATTGGTGCTTCAGTGGAAGGCCTGAGATCTCAGCTGTGGGTTTGAGAGGTGCCTTGTGTGGGAGCGATGAGCTATGGATGAGTTGCAGCTGCTGGTGAGAGGTACATGTGTCTAGAGTGGTCTTAAAGCCAACTGTACACAAACTCTGTGTGTGAGTGTATGAAGAGGAGTGATATCGAAGCCCTGCTAATATGGGAGGATGGCAGGTTGGGGCAGAACTTTGTTAAAAACAGGCTGAAGCTTCATGAAGTTCACACTTGTACATTTGAATACATTGGCCTGGTCAGATAAGGTCACCCATCTGTTTGCTGAATGCAGACTGAAAGTTGGCGAAGGTCAATTTACATCTTGTTCAGATATTAGGTACAAGATGGACTTGTAACAACCACTGAGCTCACATACCAGTTCATTATCACTTGTTCAGATTCATAGAAATTTGATTTCACTTCTTTTTGTCAGTCAGCCCCATTTCCACCGCCATTTAGCATAGATATCCTATTTTCAGCATGTTTAGTCCATCTCGCTAGAGTAGATAAAGCCTAAATCAGATCTTGAATGCTTCCACAGGCTCTTACCCATGTTGGCTGCATGTGTTTCACTATTAGGATAAAACCCATTTGTCTCTAATCTTCTTCATGCTTGAAAATAGTTCTTGTAGCTTCCACATTTAGTTGTTGAATGGTTACCGTAGTTACGTAGACTACCCCCTCCTATCTAGGTCATGACCCGTCAGCTTGTAGACTACCCCCTCTTATCTAGGTCATGACCTGTCAGCTTGTAGACTACCCCCTTCTATCTAGGCCATGATGACCCGTTTGCTCGCCTTCAGTTAAACTCACAGCTCGTCTTGATTGATATATCAGCATGATATCCCATATTTTGTCCGTTTATGTTAGATAAGCTAGTTTCATTTCTCTATAAGGACTGTTTCTTGAAGTTGAAGTTGATCTTCAAGCTTTAGCAAGTCTTGTCAGCCTCTCATTACTTCTAGACTTTGCTTTTCTTCTGTCCGTCGTCACCAACTAATCTGTGCTCCAATATTTGTCTGTTTTCATGAAAATAAATCAAACCATTGCTCATGTCAATGACATTTGTATCGATTTTGTCCATGTCAAAGACTATTTCACATGGTTTGTTAATGCTGCCATCATCGACCGACTTAAAAATGATAAGGAAGTCTTTCTTCCCAAGAACTTGTAATATTTTCGTCCAAGTTGAATGTGTGTACCAGCTCCAGTACTGGCATCAACTGAAAATTATGTCTTGTCACATTGTAATGTTCTATTGTCATCTTCTTGTAAGAACTACTCGTACACAAAAATGTTTGACAAAAATGTGTAACATAGTGTATAAAAACATGTTGTGGTGTTTCCGTTCTTTCTCCCTTACATGTAGATCCCTGTCCTAGGTTTCTGGTACGTTGGCAGCCTAAGATTTCAAAAATCACCAACTCTTTCTGCCAAAATGAGTCTCCTTGGTTGCCAACCTGCCTGTAGCCCCCCCCCCCCCACTTTGTCCCGTCTTCCTCCTGTAGTCTCGCACCACCCCCTCCACTTACTCTTCTTGTCTCTTATTTCCAGTATCATTGGGCAAACTACGACATCAGCGAGGTACCTATCTCGGACTACACTTGGTTACTATGGCAATGTGAATGTCACCATGGTTACAGTGTTACCTTGGTTACACATTTGTTTCCATGGTTGAAGGTTGCCATGGAGACAGCCTGGCAACTGGTTAGCCTGGCAACTGGTTAAGCTGGTTGCTGTGGTTAACCTGGTTGCTGTGGTAACCGGGTTGCCATGGTTACAGGATGGTTGCCATAGTTTCTCTGGTGTTTCTGTATATGTGACCCTGTCTGGCTGAAAGCTACTTAGTCATAGAAATAGATTTTTCTTCTTTTTCAAATTGCATGGATGTTTGTGTAACAAAAAGGGATGGGGGACTGTGGGAGGGACAAATTGAGAGAAAAAAAGAAAACGAGAGAGAGAGAGAGAGAGAGAGAAGACAAAAACAGGGAGAGAGGGCCGGGTGGGGGTTATTTTCATGTTGCCACATTCTTCCTCTGTTCTGTGTATTTCCTGTCACTGCAAATACATGTACTCACAGATATCAACTTGTAACAAGATCTAGATGCCGCACACAATTTATTTGATTGCTTTGCCGTTCTGGGCTACAAGAAGCTTTTCTATACTAATTGACAGAGGTAGCAAGACTTACCGTGAGATGGGTGACATTCATGTCTGTAGGGTTCCCGAGGTTATGCTCTTCAGCATGCGCGAGACTTATGGATCTGCAAGCAGACTGATGTCTCTGTCCATCAGTATGGATTAAGCATAGAAGGAAGGGATAGAGTGCCAGTCAAATTATGAATCCATAAACCCTAAGAAGGCCTTGTTACAAGGGTTTTTTTCTTCCAAGTTCCCGTCTCTGCCAGCAGACTGAAGATTTGGCCAATTTTCTGGTTTGGGTGTGCTTTGATTTGACACTTTCAGTGCTGGCCACTTTGTCCTCCTTCTGACCTAGTGATGGGTACCGGGGTACTCCAACTTGCTACCTCTGTCCTGAATATACACTTACCACATTCAACCTTCCCCTGTCAGTTGACCAACTTTATTTCTCCCATTCTAACTATTTTCTCCTATTCTAACTATTTTAGGTTCTTCCCAGGAATGCACTTTTCTAATCCATAGGCTCAGCAGAAATATTCCTTGGCCTGTTTTTTGCCAGTGTGACATGTTATTTTGGCCATTTCAGCCGAAGGAATATTTCGTGTAGAATTAATAGTTTTCTCTTCTATAGATGGATAGATGATAGCAAAACCCTGTATTATCTCTTTTACTGTATATGAATTTCTAGACACAGTTTAGAATCTTCGTGGTAGATTTGCCTTTGTGTTACCCTCTATGTAGTTCTGGTCCCTTGAATGGGTGCGGAAGGGTTGAAGACCATATGTGAATAGTTGGATAGATTCAGGCCGATGGGTGAACTGCTGATCCGTATGATCTCTCTTCGTGGCACTTATGAAGACCTATTCTACCCTTCTACACCCGATGAGTAATGGATTAGTAAAACCCTAAGTGGTACTCCAAGAACGATAGACACAAGTACCTTCTAAAAGCATCACGAGTTTGGTTCGCTCATGTCGTTGGAGTTGATCATAGAGCTTCAATTGCATGGGATGGTTCAGATGTCTTTAACCCTCATCATCATCATAAAAACTTCCTCAATGTATGTCATCATGATACTAGTAACCCTTAGTTGTGTTGTAAGGCTATTGTCATCCCTGACAACCCATAGTTTCATCATCTAGTTGTATTTTTTGACGTCAATTCAATTCCTGTTTAAATCTTTCTGTGCCGCTTCGTAGATACTGACATGTAGCGTTAGACTCTGATGTTTTAAAGAAACATGTGTCAGTGCAATTTAACTTCTTATTTCTGATGTTGGTAACTTCTGCTAGGCGGCGTAAGCTGTTGTGAGTCCAAAACTTGAACCTGCTTGGCAGCGCCAACTAATTGTTTTGCCTCGTGCGTCTATGCAGTTTTAAGAAGACATCACGACAACATGGACTAGTTGTGGATGTCTTTGCACCCATGCCCCAATCTGTGTTTTTGAGGCAAACAATTTTTTTTCTTGAAACTTTCTGTAAATTATCCAACTCTTGTTTTTGCAGATGGAAGCGAGTATGGTAAGAATGACCTTTGACCTGATGTAGTCAGTTCTGATTGGTTGATTTGGTTACATTTGTATGCCATGTAGGCTGTATATGATGTTTTTTCACTGTTTCTTTTGCTGGCCTACTCTTCACTATGGCCACGTAGATAGATGGGGAACTAAATCAATCGGGAATCAGAATGCAAGGTTCGGTTTAGACGGTCACATTCTTTGGCCAGTAGTTTTCAGTGAGCACGTCGAGGATTGCTATGACCCCGACATCCTGCCCAGGGGTTTCTCAGTTCTACCCAAAGTTCTCAGTTTTGTCATTTCCTGGCAGGCTCCAGTAAGCCTAAGAAAAAGGCACAAGGGGGGATATAAAGTTGTATATGTAAGACTGACTCCCTGCTCTGCATGTTGGTTGGGACTTAGTGGGGTTGGTTCTAGTTGAATCGAGGAGTAGGAGGAACAAGCGTTCTTGTTCTGTTAGTTGGTTGTGCATGGGCGGGAAGCATCTTGAGGGAGTAGTTGAGTTCCTAGTTTACTAGACTGATAATGTTAGGTTAAACTGCATGGTACTGGTACTGGGACGGAAGTAACATGGGTCGTTTAGAACGAAAAGCACTTACATGTATATGACATGTTGATTTGATATGAAATGGTGGTGGTGCTAACTCTACTTGTGATCAGTGGGTGCATGTTTTATTGAAGTAATAGCCGTAGCTTGTACTACGAAGTACATCGCATGCAGAATATGGCTGTTCCTTTTATCAACCCTGCTCCCACTGATCTACAGTTGAGGTACCACCCTTCACCATTTGGGCTGAAGCACTGTTTTTGCCCTGTCCTGGCACTGCACCACAAGTGACAGTGGCGTGAGTAAAAGGGACTGGTAATCTGGGTAGGCCTAGCTAAGTTTGAAGGAGTGATGGGTTTGCCTGTAACAGAATGACAGACAACATTTGGTGTATGGTCCTGGAGAAATGATTTTGAAAACTACTACGGTCTTTGCTCCTGTTTTTTTCCGGTGTGGTCGTTTGGACATGTTCTAGTCGTGTTATTCATCTACTTCTTCTAGTTCTGTCTTGGTTCAATAGGTGGTGCTCTGTGACTGAAAAATCTGTCATGTGAATCGTACGATGTCAAGTTTATACTTGTATGTGACATTTGGTCCATTCTTGAGAGTTTTGAATGATGTTATGGTGGTCATACTAACCTAGCTGTCTTGGGTACTCAGTATATCTCGGTGAAACTAAAGTGTTGTGGTTTAAATTCGTGAATGTAAAGTGCATTGGTGGAGTTGATGTGAAAAGTATCTTTGTGTCGGAAAAATTGGTACGACTACTAGGCCATCTCTCTATCGTGAATAGAGGTTGAAACCGGGACCAATCACATGGTGGGTATTGGTGCCAACCACTGGATCATTGTGGCTCCTTGCTTGGCAACATGGAAAAACTACCCATGTCAAAATCTGAGGTCAAGTTGTAAATCTAGTGGAATGCTATTTCTTTTAAGTCTGCATTGTAGGTTTCAGTAACTGTATGATCTTCGTCTTTTTATCGATTTTTGAGATTTTAAGAAAAAAAGACAGCCTGACTGTGCAGTTTTGCTAAACAACATCAACGATTTGTTTCAAATTGCAAAACCTCAAAGAACTGCCGATCATAAAATCCCTCCATTTGTAACATTAAACCAAAATCCCAATATCTTTGTAACCAAGCTCCTTTTCCTGTTGTTAGGGTTTCCATGGCAACGTGCGGCCGTTTTGTAAGAAAGCAGACGTTGGAGTCTTAGGATCAATTGGTAGCTTTCGTTACTTGTGCCTTTGAGGGGAAGGCAGCAGGGGTTTATTGTTGTGCAAAGGAAGGGCAACATAAGGGTTTGTCTTTAACCCTCTATTCCTGTTTAATGTCATTGACCTTCCATTTACAAGGTCGTTGATACAACCTTCCATTTTCAAGGTCACCTCAATGACCATCCACTTTCAATGTCGTATCTGTGACCATCCATTTTCAAGGTCATATCTGTGATCCATTTTCAAGGTCATATAGGTGACCATCCATTTTCAAGGTCATATCTGTGACCGGCCATTTTCAAGGTCATTGTTATGACCTTCAATTTTCAAGGTCGTTGTTATGACCCACATATTTCTCTCCGCCTTTGTCTTAATTGAATAGCAGCTTGTGGCATTTTGATCTCAATCATATCTGTCGAGTTCTGATGTCATTCTTTAGTCTTTTGTTGAGCCTTCCTGGTCTCCCACGTATCTTTCACCTGACATTATTGTTCTTGACTAAGTAGGTTGCCTATCTTTTTGGCCATTTGGGTGCCTCACCGTTCTGCACTGGACTGTGCAACATGAGGTGAAGGAACATTCTGGCTTCCAAATGCTGAACATAACGCATTCCTCTATGTGAGAATTTTCTCGTGACTTGATGGATTTCAAATGAATTCAAGATTACCACCAACTTCTGAAACAATCTGCACTGGCAGATTGTGTGCAAGGCACCATATTTTGACTTGGGACTCGCAACAGCATTGCCAACTTTGCCCCAATGGTAAGACATTATTCCCTAATGATCAGAGGGAGTGTGGTAAATTGAAGTAATATCTCTACTGCATGCCTCTAAATCAGGAGTAGTGTAGATTATAGCTGTTCTTTCAATTAACTGTACTCCCCCTGTGTGGAGTGGAGATATCACATTTTACATTTGGGGCAAAACTGCTCAAGCGGTCACTTTCTTCCCCCATTTCTCTTGTTTTCTTCTGTCTTTGTCTAATCTTCTCTCTATTCTTCTAGTCGGACGACTCAAGTGAAATACAGGTAGAATTTGACCTTACGTTCACCAACTACATTCATCATTGAATCTCTGCAGGCATACATTGCCGCTTATTCCGTGCACACACTCAGTGCACTTCCCACGGCTTGGCCCGCTATACCATACTTGAGCTGAAAGCTTGTTACAGCTGTTACTCGGACCCTTTCACACATGTCTGTAGAGCAACCTTGGCTGAAGGCCCTCCTCAACGTGAGAGTTTCCTTGTTGGTCTGGTGCGAGTTTGCTCGCAAGCAATTCACCGTTATTGGTTTCCTTACGATGTAACCTGCACTGAGACTAATGAAAAAACGACTGCCCATAGAGAGCCAAATTGCAAGAGAAAACTCATCTTAATTCTTACCACAGCTTAATTTTGACCAATAGTTTTACGATATCTTCAGAGATTCAATGGTGCTAAGAAAAAAGAACTTTTAACAATCCGAGTGTTGTCTGAGCCCCTACGATTAAACGCCTGAAGAAAGAAAACGCCCCCAGCTTTTTCAATATTAACAGTTTCAACACTTGGGTTACACCAATGATCCTTCCTCCTGGTGTCGTCTTTGTTCGCAGGAACAGATTTAAACCCCGTCCTCAATACAAACCTTGACTGACTGAATGCATGCCGTACGCCTTTGGTCGAAATATCTTTAACCCATCTTTGTACAAAATGACCAATATGCACCTCATATTCCTAAAAGCACAAACTCCCAGCTTGCTGCTGAAGCAGCTGGGGTACTTACATGTAGCAGTTCAGAAACAAGCCCCTTGGACCAACTTCTCGATACCCAACCATCGCACCCAGAAACACACCAGCCGGCCACCCTAAGCCACTTGTCACCATCCTACAGAATAATTGCATGTTTTTCTTCAAATACTGCTGAAGATGTGTATGATATTCTAGCTTTTGGCAAATAACTTTGTCACACTCGAAACATCAAACCAGGCTTCACTAAACCTTGTTGTGATCATATTGTGTTCTGCGAGTTGTTTGGCTTCAACTTTTGATGTTTGAACGGGAGAGGTTTGTGTCAGAAATCCTTAAGGTCAAGGTCAAGGTGAAGTTCATGGTCACGGTATGGAGGTCAAGGTCACGATATGAAGGTCAAGGTGAAGGTCAAGGTCAGATGTTAATATGTCTTCAGTCTAGACACTCCCTTTCTTTCCATCACCATTGGGCGTTGGAGTAGTTTACAATAGAATTTGATTTAGGCTTGGTATCCCTTGGGGTAGGCTCATCATTGACCGAAATGACCTGCCAGTCCCAGGGACCAGGCCACAGTTCCAGTCAAAGTCATGGAGGATGTATCTAACAAGCTTTCCTCCATTGATCACTGAATCATTTATAGAGAGGCAGGATGCTGGCATCTCTCGTTTCCTCCCCAGGGTCTGGGTTAAGACTGGCATTACAATGGTCTTCCTTAATAAACGTATTGTGTCCTCGCTGGTGTGAGCCCTTCGGTATTCCTGTGATATTTGAACCTTTTGTATCACAATTGAAAGTCAGGATTAAGTCGGTTCTACTTCTAGTCAGCCTGGATTGATAAGTCTCACACTAACTTGGCAGTGGAGCACCTGTATAATTTGCATGAAATCTGTGCGTAAGTGTACATTGACCTGCTATCAACTTAGTCCGAGATGGAGGATATCGATTGGTGTAAAAGTCATCCCGATGTTGCAAATTTGATGCTGTTGTGACCTGACGCTGCCGGTTCAACTCTAGGCTAATTGTGATCTTGGGCAATCGTTCCACCATCGCCCAGCATTGCCTTGTATGCAATTTTAACGATGTCAACAGTGCCGGTTACACGCACTGAAAGTGTTAACGGTGTAACTTCTTTTGTTATGGTATCATCAGATGACATAAAAGTTGTGTTTCTCTGGTCAGATCCATCGCTAATTAAACAAAGGCTCGTTATCTCTTTAGTGTGACAAGAGAACAAAGGGAAAGGTTTTTGTCAAAGTTATAAGGCCAATTATGAAACCTATTTGTCTTTCTCTTTTGCCATTCCAAAAGTTTGTCTCTTAATCCACATGGGAGTGACTCATACAAAGCCCTGGGAAATACGACAACAGTTTGTCCCATTTTCATAAAAATTTGTGACCGCTCCAGGGAAAGTAGGCGCTTGTCGCAGGTGATCATCATTGGTCATCAGTTTACCCGACTGTTATCACTGCTGTCCACTACTATTGTCAACCTGCAGAGACGTACATTTCAGCTGTTGCATTGTAAGGCCATTAACCCTTTCTTCGGTTGCAACAAGCACCTACTTTTGCTGAGCGGGGTCACAATTGCTTCTGTAGTCTTGTCATCTTGTGATCGTCTACTGCCCCCTATTAATGGCTCCACAAACTACCCAGTCTCTTCTTCCTCTCATTACAGGGCTACTATAAAGACACAGTAGAATTTTATTTTGAGACGAGAAACGAATGTAAGAACTTCTGGAAAAAGTGTATTGAACACCACGCCTTCTTCCGATGTCATTCGGTGAAACGGTTACCTCGAAACAAGACCCGGGTGGTCAGTCGAGGATCGTCTTTCAGGTAAGAATGGTCCCCTTGACGACCGTGGAGATTCAAGCACCGTCTATCTACCAAAAGTAAACAGAGAAAAACATAAGTGATGTTGATCTAAGTCTCTGTGGTGGCCAAGGTCTGACGTGATCACCTTTTGGTAGAAGTTAACACTTTCTGGCCCGATGGCTTTTGCCTGCAGTTCCTTCTACCCAGGAAATGTTTTGCTGCTTACATGACAAAAGTGTTCCATCATGCATGGGACATGGGAAGGTCTCGCCACCTATTGGAAGCCAAATTAAACTACCCATGAGTTGGCGACAGTCCTTTGTATTCCAAGTTACCCCTCAGGCCAACAGGTGGCATCCCAGTCGCACTGACCATCTTCAGGAAGCAAAGAAGGATTGAGGCCTTTCACGAGGTATCTCGAAGCTGTGAATATCAACTTCTATAACGTCATGAGGTATCCCATGATTGGACCTGTAAGTGTTAACTGTTGAAGCCCTTTCAAACTATATAATCCATTTTCAGATATGGTGGTCGGACTCAGAAACAGCTAGTTGAATTCGTGAGAGAAAACTATGTGAAGCGGGCACCATTTGAAAGGTGAGTGAAAAATTATACAAATAAGCAAATGGCGCATATAGAATGAAGAAATTACAGAAAAGAACAGTTGGCTGTTTGGGAAATGAATAAGGATTGTCTTGATGCTGTGGACAAGAGGTTGTTCATCCTCATCAAAATTAAGATCACGGACGAACAGCTTCAATGAAAGCTTTTGGTCTATGCACCATCGTGCTGCAAAGAGATTCATTGAGATCTTTGAAGAAGATTCACAGTCACCATTTCCGTGGCCTCAGTTTATAGTCAACCGACTGAAGGCCAGCAGTGCCATTTGGTCTGCAGAATATCAAAAAGGGGAATTGCCCTGCCCCTGGCCTAAATTTTTTCCAAACTTGATGGCGTTGGTAGAAAATTGCCTTCGTATTTAGATAGATATCCAAAAAACAGCACAAAAATGACACACAGTATACAATAAATCGGAAAGTCGTCTCCGAATATTTCGCAAATTTTCAACCTCAATCGGGGTCTTTCTCAGGCACTAGGCCTATGTAGATAGTAAATATGATAATGAATCTTCTTGTCAACAAATCACAACATTGGTGGAGAGACAAGAAGTTTCCGGAGAACGAAAGACGTTCGTCTCCTGGGCGTGCATGTTTTCATATCCTTGTTGTCTTTCGACAAGTACAGTCATTGTATATAGTCTTTTCCAAAGCATGAGACTGAACGGTCTTATAGTCTGTTCTTGAAGTTGGTAGAAATGTCTTGTGAATTTTGCGAAGGTAATGTCAGCATGTTTTCTCATAAGTTAAAAAGTTCATGTGTTTTTGACGGTGGTGGAACGTGCTGTCGTCATTTCGAGGTAGAAAAGCTTACCAATGGACGTTAAATTTTTCAACTGCGGATACCAATTCATGCCTCGTGAATACTTATAATGACCGATTTTTGGCACCGATTTTTTACGGCTTTCCCCCAACCCCATAATTTTGACTGTAATTTTTACCTCATGTACGCTAACCCTATCAGACTGGAAGTGGAGTGCCAGACAGACAGGTATAACTCAACCGTATAAAAATCCGTTGTCATCTTGCCGCAGATTGCCAATTTTGTTCGAAGGAAATTTTTTATCAAAAAATGTCCAAATTCTTTTAAAAGGGTCTCAAACATAGGCTTGGTTGTTCCAAATAAAAAACATAGCTGTCATGTCTTGGTGTCAAATCTCTTGGCAATAACCAAGGGAGTTGGCATCAAACATACAGGTTTTCTGTCCATGCCTTGTCGTAGTGACATTACCGTACTTGCCGGGCTGATCGGGACATTAGACTGCATTTTGGACAAATGCAGTTTGGAACAACGAGGCCTCGATGTCGAATTTTCGCGGTCTGCGACTGGGTGACAGCGAGGATTAAATTTGACTGTGTTCGGTGATTAAGCACTTTAGCTTTAGTTTTTTCACTGATTGTTGCATAGCTGTTGTATCTATCACATCTTTTGAATCTTAAATCGTTTGAGAACTGAGCCTTTCTTTCCAAAAATCAACATTTGATGGATGGTCCAAAGTGGAATTTGGAAGTCCTGGTTTAGAAAAAATGGTGTCCTCAGCCTTACAGTATGTTACAATGTGTGAAGTCGATGAAATTTGACCCAAAATGCATGAGACAGATGATTTTGGACACAAATTTGTGGAAAATTTCCCAAACTGGGCTCAGTCCTTGAAGGATGAAATATGATGGATTTGCTCGACTTGAAGCATGAGAAGGTGTGGTGGCATTTGGTGTCTGTGTCAGTCAACAGGTGGAGCTGCAGTGACAATGGATTTGAAAGCTTTGCTAAGTGCACCTGATGAAATTCAAGTTGTTAAATGGAATAAATAACTTGACATCAGCCTGCCATTTGGCCATCCTGAGAATCTCGGGTCATTTACAGTCATAACCTTCCTCGGAACCCAGTGTGAGAAGGGGAGTGGTTCTAAAGACCCTGGGTGTGAGGATGGCTGTTTGGTAGGAGATGCGAGCAACTTGAAGGTACACTTAGGAAAGCTTGGAATATAGATGGCTCCACTTGATTGCCTATAATAGTTGAGGAACTGATAGTGTGGATAGTTGATGTGATTTACTGGAGACACCTAATGCATGATAAATATGTAGGCAGATTCATTTCTTGACAGAATAATCAGCCTTGTGCTGAAAATTCCCTTGTTATGAAGGGGAGTGATTACGTGATAGATCTGTGTTGCCCAGGGCCACTGACCTGGTTATTGTTGGGCGGTGAAATTTTGCATATCTGGAGCGAATTATGCGTCTGTTGACAGAGTCGTCATGGCCAAGTAGTGGAGGTGCCAATTTTACATCCCGAAAGTACGTCCTTGGATGAGGCACTTTACTTGGATGTATCCATCAACTGGGAAAGAGTGAACACTCAGTGTGTCACTGAATACACTATAAGGAATACACTCTGTACAGTGTATCACTGAATACACTGTACTGAATGTGTCACTGAATACACACTTCGCAGTGTATCTCACTGAATACACGCTAAAAACATTCTGTACAGGGTGTGAATGGCTGAAGACTTGGGACTTGAGGAAACCACGTGTGTCACAAGGTGGCGAATACTGTCTGCGGAAACAGACTGCAGAAAACATAAAGAGTTTCTTGCAGTGATGATTCTGACACCTTCTCATGCTACTGATACGCTGTATCTTCAATCGAGTCTGTTCCGCCATTTTAATGTCTGGATATTTTGTCTCTTTGTATTGCTGCGCCTCCTGGTGGATATTATATCAGAATGTAAGCAGTTTACGTGTCGATCTACTTCTGATGTACGGAATGCCCAGCATAATCAGGCATTGTTCTTCTGGGGGGGGGATTAGTTCAGTAGGACCTTCATGAAAGATCGTGACGTGGACTGCTTTGACTGTTGTTTCTAAAGGAAGATGAAAATGGGAAAAGGGGTTGAATAATCGTCTGCTAAGGCGAAATCTGTACAGAAGATATTGTCATCTGCTCAGGCTCCCCATCAAATGTTTCAGTCAAATTAAACTCGTATTGTTTATGCTGGGCGTCCGTGATGAGTAAATTTGGAGAATGCCCAAGTTCATACTGCAATGAAACTGGACCCAGTTCCTCTGCCTTCTGTCCTATTTTCTCAATGTTCAACAAAAAGTTGATATGTTGAGATAGGTTTTCCTCGTGACGGTGAGCAGGGGTCTGATACAGTTAGCACAGTGGAAATTGAGGCAGTATGAACTCGGCATTCGGCAGTCAACCAAATTTCTCAATAGATAATTGTACAATGTTGTATTTTCTTCCAAATTTTAAGAAGTTTGGCCAAATTCTTGACAGAAGTGTCCATGCTTCGGACACATCTGCTCCATTGACTGTACATAGTCAGGGCATGGCCAGATGAGGCAAAATGTGACATGCTATTGGCCCTGACTCTGTATAATCAGGAACTAGAATTTGGTCATTTATTTTGAGGACAACCTGGTATTTTAGATTTCAACTTATTATTTTTCATTCAACGGTGTTCATGTATTTTCTTGATGTTTTGCACAAAAACTTTTATCTTTTGTAAGATATATGGCAAGGTATGCGGCAACTTTCAAGTCCAGAATACCTATTAACGTCAATGTTGTGAATTGAATGTGTTATTAACAAAAAAGGTTTTAAAATGGCTGTTTTCTCAGCGGTTTTGAATATCTGATATGGACGAAATAATCCAACATGGCGTCTGTTTTTGTTTTGCAGTGAGGCAGGCGACAGAAAGTGGGACAAACATCGAATGCTCGCGATCTGCTATCACGACCAACCAGACACGATGGAGTCAGGGTGAATAAGCATTTCATCCAATCGGTGTAGTCGTGATAGTCATGTGATCTCTTGTCGATACACGACATCTTTGATTCTGTCGGGACCTCTATTGTTTCGTCATTCCCTTGGAGTCGTGCTAGCATGCAGTTTTGAACTTTAGTGTGACCGACCTTGAGTTTGTTTCAAGGTCACGAGGGTCATTTTGACGTTGTCTGAATTTGTCACATTTTGTGCCGTGATGTGGTCTAGTTCTCTTCCTAGATATCTAAGGGTCT
>NMRB01001568.1:61142-84344 GCA_002633025.1 Notospermus geniculatus | reverse complement strand
CCCCCCCCCCCCCCCCCCCCCCGCATGACGACTCATAGGTGACAAGATCCTCTCAGCGTAGGATGGTGGACAACTGTTTGATGTCTGATCCCCGAAAGCCACAGAGCCCAATCACCAGAGACAGGCATACTCTACCTCGTCCCCAGCATCAGTTGACACATGTATCAGTGTATCCATTAACCAGACGTACTCATGGTTTACTGTTGAATTATGCTGATAGTTATGCTGGTTAGTTTGTGGGCCCTAATAACACTGCATGCCACCAATTTGATTTTGCTGAGATTTTAGTTGGTTGTTTGGGATTAACGCTGCTTGGTAGTTGTCCTGTTCATTCACCTTGTTCAAGGTCAAGTCCTTGGTCATGGTCGAGTCCTTGGTCAAGGTCGAGTGCTTGGTCAAGGTCAAGTCCTTGGTCATGGTCGAGTCCTTGGTCAAGGTTGAGTGCTTGGTCAAGGTCGAGTGCTTGGTCAAGGTCGAGTGCTTGGTCAAGGTCAAGTGCTTGGTCAAGTTCATGCCCTTGCTCAAGGTCAGGTCACTGGTCAAGGTTAAGTCCTTGTCCTTGGTCAAGGTCATGTCCTTGGTTGAGATCCCTGGTCGAGGTCAAGTCTGTCCTTGGTCGAGGTAAAGTCCTTGGTCAAGGTCAAGGCAACTGACCAACATTGATGGCTCAAATTTGACGAAAGTGTACCACAGGATTCACCCTACCCTGCTATGATAATTCTGGGAGTGGGCAAGTTTGACTAGATACTAATGCACCTAGACCTTGCATGGCTACTTGCATTCTTTTTCAGTCTGGACACGCCAGAAGAAGGTGATGGTGATCACCCCACGACTGTCGCTTCTTTGCTGTTCATCTTTCAGGGGGAAGAGGTTTCACCAGTTCATCTGACGGAAAGATAGTGTATTTTGTGAATGTTCTGTAGAATAATACAAGTTACGTGCCCAAATGCTGCTGAAATTTACTTGTAAATGTAAAAACTTTGACAGTTGATCGGGTGTTAGAAACCTTTCAAATTCATGATGAACAAATCAATCCAACGTGCAGTTGTCTTTCAGAGTCCCTCTTGGCAGTCCCGAGAACCGGATCGCTCCTCTCTTCTCTTGGGTGATGTGCCTCCTTTCCTCTCCTTTCAGATCGGCGAGTGCCCGGATATCGAGCCGTAGTGATGGCATCGCGACAAAATCAAGTACATTAAATTCAGCTGATATGGCGTTAAGCCACAATAGTACGTCGAGTGGAAGTCACACGCTGGATATGTCATCAAAAGACAATTTGGATAAACAACCGAGTATGAGGATTGAAACGGCCGAAGTACACGACGATTCGTCACAATCAAGTCGGAGTATGTCGTCGCCGAAACGGGAACGTTTACCGCCGCCGCCGGATGACGAATTCAGGATGCACGAACGACGGAAAGATGCCAGTGAGGAATCGTTACCGCCACCTCCACCCCCACCCCCACAGGACGGAACAGGTGCAAAACCAGGTTTTTCAAATTCTAGTAGTTTTTCAGATCTGAGTCCCGATTTTGATCATCTTGAGCAAATTAGTCTTGAGCAATTTCCAGACCACTCCCCCAATCAAAATGCAAATGACAATGATGTTTTAGATCCTTATGAGTTGACGACTGATCATGCGCTCGAGGCAGGTGATGCTGCACTTGCAGAGTCTGAATCTTTTAATGATCAAATTTCTGATATTTTGAAAGATCCTCGGCGTTTTTCGCCGCGGGATGTGCGGTACTCGCCGTCCGAGCGCGTCATTGATATTCTCGAGAATGAAGTGAATGAAATTAACATTGAGAAGACACATCACATTCACCGTGATATAGAGAACTATAACATCAAGGGGGAACAGCGGGAGGTGGGACTGGGGAATAACACGAGGGTCGGGCAGTTACGCAATGAAATTGAAGTTTCTGGGAGTCGGGAGATTATTGTACGAGCACATGATGATGACCCTGTCGTCGTCCGTAAACAAAGTATTACCAGCCTCCAGAAGGAGTTCTCAGTCGAGGACAACCAGGCAGTGGTTGTCTCGGAGACTGAGGACGCCCCTGGGGTCAGGCCTACAGAGAAGGTGCGTAATGTTGAACGTAAGGTTGAAAATCGGTTGGAAAAGATGGATTCTGTTGACAGTCGTAAATCTGATCGTTCAGTGAAGTCCGATAGGTCGTCTGATTCGGAAAAACGTGGCGTTGATTCAACGCTGTGGGTGACTTCTCCTCAAGAGGTAACTGATAGGTCAGGTCCGAGACATGCAGAGGTCAAGGTCGTTATTGAGGCGCCATCTAGCGATGGTATGGGGAGTGATAGTAGTGTTGGGATGGACGTAATAAGGGGTAGGAAGAAGTTGAAGAAGAAAGCAGAAACGAAGCAGCCGAATGGTGATGTTGTGCATAACAGGGCGCATAGGTTACGCAGCGAGTCAAAACAAGATAGCGTTATTGAGATCAGCGATACGGAGGAAAATCCCAAGAAGGTGGCAGACCCACCAGTCGATCTCTGCGAGGATGTACCGTATATTTTGCACCGCAGAAGGAAAAGCTCCCCGCTTGTGAAACGGAAAGAAATGGAACGCAGCAAGTCTCTGCCCGAAGCTCCGACTCAGGAAGGTGAAGGTCAACCTGATCACATGACAGATACGCGTCCTCCAGTTATGTTTTCAACATTCTACGGCGGAGACGCACCCAAATCGCCAACGTCTCCTAGATTGCTCAAAATGGATCCGAAATCACCAGAGGTAAAACGGCAGCAGAAGGTCGAGTTTGAAAAGATGAAGTCAGATCTTACGCGACCTATTCCGGCAAAGTCGCCTGGACTCCAGCGAGGCCCCTTCCACCCTTTCCACTTTGGCCGTGTGACCAAGCTCCCTCATCCTGACAGTTTCTCAAGCGCTGATGACTCCCTCAGTCCTTCCCTTGAGAAGGAGATCTTCGACCAGATGAAACAGAAAGTACGGCGGGATACACTACCAGAGATCTTAGATGATGTTCCACAAGTAGTAGACGAGAGGCAACCATCGGCGTCAAACATTGATCAGGTGGGGCCGACTGCTTCTGTGTTTGGCACAGGATTGGTGGAGCAAGTCGTCTCAGTCACAAGTGGTGGTTTGCCGCAGTGGGTACCTGCTTCGCAGGAGGAAGAACAATCACCAGAGACACGGGATTCGTCTGTCTCGAGTCGTGGGTCGGGGCGTCATTCTTTGGCAAGTTTGGAGCGACAGCAGTCTGTATCAAGCTCTGGCTCAGGAAAACAGTCGTCCAGCACCGGCTCAGTAAAGCAGACATCAGTGTCTAGTACCGACTCGAAAAGGTCTTCAGTCGGTAGCGATGAGTCAGCAAAACATGCATCTGTTTCTAGTATAGATACAACCAAACAAGATTCTGACTCTGACTCTGATAACACAACGAAGATACACTCAAGTGAGGAAGACGTACAGCTTCTGCCCTCTGGTGATCAGTTTAGTAACCGTCTCTCGACGTCATCTTCTGATGACTTGGAACTACCTCCACCAACGGAACTCTATGGTCGTACGCGATATTCCGTACAGGAAGACTTCCCGCCGCTACCTATTGAAATCATAAAGCAACACTCAATATCTGACGATGATGATGTGGAGTATCCACCGCCGACAGAAATGGCCGAGCATTTCAGCAACCGGACGAAAACAGCGCATTTAAAACGTCGACATTCGATATCAGATGACGATGATGTGGAATACCCACCTCCAACAGAGTTGGTGGAGTATTTGGGTGCCCAGGCCCAGGCTGAACCCGTACGAGTGAAACCACCCGTACCAGCGAAACCACCCGTACCATTGAAACGTGTTCACTCTATCTCGGATGACGATGAAGTAATGTATCCCCCGCCCACAGAAATGGCGGAACACTTCAGTAATCGCACAAAAACGGCTCATATAAAACGCAGAAACTCGATATCTGATGATGATGATGTAGAATACCCACCTTCAACGGAGCTGGCGGATTGTTTTGGTGATCGAGAACGGAAGGTTATTCCTCCACCTGATATAGAGATGGCGCCACCAGAGCTGGAAGGAATTCTCCACCAGGAGGAGCAGTATCAAGCCATTACGTTCCAATCGGAGAGTTCTGATGACGATCTACCTCCTCCGCCAGAGTTGTTATTGGTCTCGCCACCAGGGGACAATGGGAACATCCGACCTCAGACTTTGCCATATTCGCTCACAATCCCACGGGTCGAGATCCAGGCAGCGACACCACTGCCAGACGAAGTTGATGATGATAAGTTCCCACCGCTGCCAGAGGATGTTGTCACTTGTCACGCGACGCAGGACACTTCACCGGGGAGCGAGGAAGAATTACCAGAGCCACCTATTACTTGTGAAGAAAGTCAGATTTACAATGCAGAAGTGGATGTGGCGGATATATTTGAAAAAGATTGTGACAGTGGGTTAGAGACCTACTATATCCCACTATGTGAGGGTGAATCAGGTTGCTCTGGGAGTGGGCATAAGGTCATCTTAAGTGAAGAACACAAGATACCTGTGTATAAAGACATGAGGACCTCATCCGACATGAGTGCTGATTCCTTCGAAGACATCCATGGTTATGACGAGAACCTTGTTTTCAGCGGGAGCATGCACAGCGACTCAACGCCCACCCAGGAACAGGAAATGCTTGCGTTCAGCGAGAGCGAGGAGGAGGAGGTGGAAATCCCCAAATTTTCTGACAGTGAGAGCACGTCGGAGAGTGAGGGGTCTGAGGAGCTTCTCGGACCGGATGATCTGGAGGAGGAACCGGAGACAGTCACCACGGACACGGCTCAGTTAGACAGCCAAGTCATCGAGAATCCACACGTCACATATCCCGGCGGTCAGGTCTATAGCAACCCGTACGCCGAATCAATAACAAGAGAGAACGAATAATCACAGCCATTGTGTCATCACGCCACCTATCATCAGAAGGAGATACTACTGACTGCATAATAGATACACTCTCACGCCATAATGTTTCACGTGATCTCGCTCGTTTCACACGAAATGATGTAACACTGTATAAACACATCTGTGTATATTTCGCACACGAGGTGATTTCATAACGACCTTGACCTTTGTATAGCCATTGTTGTCATGTTTGGTTTATCGTTGAAAGTGAATGGTTAGAATGTTTTACATTTACATTATCCTTCATATACATTTGACATATCATTGCAGATATTTGCATAAATTATCATATTGGGATGAATATCATTACAAAAGGCCAAAGGTCAATGCATTTATTATCTAGTAGACAAATTGAGATGCAATATCGATCTTGTTCTGTTATGAAACTATTATCTCGAAAACTCTTCCTTGATTTAGTGTGAAATCACCAGGTCATATCCCAGCCAACTTTAGTTAAATGACCTGTACCGGATGGTCTCGGCAAAAATGTCTTGGAGGTTGGTATCCCCTCCAGTACTGCTTGCTTTGATCAAGGTTCCGAGTTAGTTTCTCATCTTGATAGTGCTGCCATCTTTTGTGTGATTTCGAAGTGGGGCACTGATTTCATGCATTTACCACGATTTGATATGAAATATTGAATATACTCTGTCTGGGCCTACTTGGGCCCAGGACCCATGTTCCCGAAGCCGTCGTTATAACTGGAAAAATGCATAGTGTAACGACATCGTTAACCTTACGACGGCTTCGGGAACATGGACCCTGATCAGTTGATGTGTAATCAAAGAATTTGTGGATTTTAAACACACATTTAGAAAAAGCCTAGTAAAAATATAGTTTTATTCTGTTTGGATGTCTAATTCTGGTCTTCCTGAGGTTGTAATTCAAGGATGTATTTGTGGAAGATGTCTGCCAAGTTTCCTTCGGTAAAAAATTGTGGTGTTGAATCTCTCTGGTGAGTCGTTCAAGAAGGGATGATCAGATGTTTCTGTTTAAGAATGTTCAGTAACAGAGCCCACGCTCTCAATGCTGGCTCTTTCCTGTTCTCAGTATTTTCAGTTGCTTTGCACTAAGTCCACCTGTGCGAGGTACTAGGATACTCTTGCAGTTCAATAGGAGCGGTCAGTAAGTTGACCAATAGGTGCCACTACAGCCCAATTCAATGCATATATCGGACCCATTCATTCTTGATTGAGCACCAATCAAGAGAAGTTTCTTTTGTATTGGTCCGTTAGAACTGTGCTGCCATCTTTTGGCAGTAAGCACGGCTCACTGCTCCTATTCTTCACTGATGAACCCGGGAAAGCTCCTGATTGGTCAGTTGTATCACAGTCATGCATCATGATTGGTCAGTTGTATCGCAGTCATGCATCATGATTGGTCAGTTGTATCGCAGTCATGCATCATGTGATGTATCATGTTGGCTGCAGTCAATATACTATCCTGCTGGAGTGAGAATAGGCCTTGTTGCTGCTTGGTATGGCAGGCCTAGCAGAAACCGTAAAATAAGAAGTCCGTCTCAGTGATGGGTATCAACAGTTTCCATTGTTTTGGCCGCTGATCAGGGTTTCTGTCGTTGGCTTTCTAAAGTATATTCATCGAGATCTCGTGGGTTCGTGAGATACCGACACGGACATGGTCCACATTCGTCTCTCAATACCTCTTCATATTCTCGAAGTTTTCTATAATCTGTTCGGCATTCTTAGCATAATTTTGTATATAAATGGGATGTTCATAGTCCGTTTCCAGTTTCCATACCTCCACTTTTATATGATGATATTGTATGATCCTGAGGCATAATTTGTGGATTGTGTTTTTCATGAGTCAAGTGTAGGCCTAGTTAATGGTGGTGTCGATATGGGATGGTCCCAAACGGGGAGGGGGGCTCTTAAGACTGGACTACTTGCAATAGTGGTTCGTATTGTAAATGATATCCACAGTCATGTTGACTTTCCGCGCTGTATTATCTAAGCTTTTGGATACACCACAAAATCCCAAATGGACTCGCTATTGTAGTCAGGCGATCCAAGCCCTTGTTGTTGATGTCGGTGCGTTTTATATCGTTTTGTGATTTTACACATGATTCGTGGTCTTCATTATATATAGTAGGCCTAGTCACCTATAGATGGCGCTGTTGTCTGAATCTGACACTTACGGCAGTAACTTCGACATTGTACATACTTGATTTTCTATTCCAACTCAAATCATAGAAATTTGTAGGATTCAGAATTTTTTTTGAACGATTTAACTATTTTTTCATTGCTATCATTTTCTAGTCTTTTCTGATGAATTAATTCAAGGCTGCTGTATTTTGTTTTCTAAATTATCTATTCCTGGTCTTTAAGTTGCTGAATGAATGTCCTAGTTTTGGACCTGTTGTTCTCGCTTTAATAAATTAGGCCTATAAATGGAGATGTTTTTTCATATACTTCACTCTCAGTATTACTCTATTATATCTTTTTACAAATCTATGTGTTATCTAGTCATTTACACTTCAGTTTGTCCACTTGACCTAGATATTCAGTGACCTTGACTTTCATCCACATGACCTTCAGCTTTGTGGCCTTGACCTGTATTCATTGACCTTGACTTTCATCCACGTGGCCTTCACCTGTGTACTGCAACACTGCCTATATTGTACTTCATTTCTAGACTCGTATTTCTTGTGTGGATTCCTGTACCATACTCCGTTACCAGGCATTTAACCTCGCCCTCGGCGATACTCAGTGGATTATTTCTAGTCATGACAGACAAGGTCACGAATGTACTGCATTTAATGAAATGTCATTTCTGCCCTAAAATGATTCATAAAGCAGGGCTCAAACTACATGTACGTCTTGTCGTAAGTGAATTGCTGTTCATCAGCAAGCATAATCTTATCAGTTCGGGGTTTGTAAATTACGTACCCTTCCCAGTTCAATACAAGCTAGACTACAATATCTTGGCACTGCATGGTTGCCTCAAGAATGTATTTCAGTCTGACGACTTTGATTTGAATCCTGCTAATATTGGTATCTTTTGCTCTGATGAAAGTCTGACTTTCATTTTCTCGAGAATGTTCTGTTGTTAGAAAGGTTGTTCATCTTTCCATTGCTCTCTGTGACCTTTCTTCGGTTCGCTTGTCATTGCCTGCATCTGATATGATTTCGTGCGAAATCAACTGTAAATGGAATGGAAATGTCTTGGACTGCATTCGTACTCCAGTTATGCTCCGGTTCATACTCCAGTAATGCTCCAGTTCATACTCCAGTTATGCTGCAATTCATACACCAGTCATGCTCCTGTTGGTTGTTGACCACCATGCAACAAAGTCTTATGAAATGAATGAGCAAAATTTGTAAGCTGATCAACAAATCTGTTAAAAGTTGTGCCATCTGAGCATCTTCACTATTACATGATCTAGTTGCATCCTTGATTATTACGTCATCGAATCCCATACATCATAACTACTTTGCATTTTGAATGAAATTGACAAGTATCCAATATGTCATGTAGCATACTACAAAGTATACGATTAAAACTTAGTCCATCTTGGTCTGCCTCACATTCAAGTCAATTTGCTCATTCCCAGACCCCAACCTTCATAATGACCATTCCGAATCCCTTGATCCTGGCCTTCAACCCATCACAGCTGACTCGGCCATTTCATGCTTTCGCCAAATATGGGTCTAAACCAGGCACAAGGGATTTGGAATGAAGTAGCCTATAAACTTCTTAGAGAAAACTGCTTCAGCTTTTAACTAGATCTCTACTTTTTCAATTGCTCTGCTAAATCTGCTTAAAATAGCTGATGTTTTTGTTCTCAAACGTTAGATTTTCCCTCGACTGAAGAGTTTTCATCTTCAGTGCTTTGCTGGCCTACTTGGGGCCAGCATCTACGTTTTATTGTAACCCGTGCAGTGTACCCTTGGACAGTGCCGTTGTCCAGTCCAGTTTGTGAGAATTTCTGGATGAGAGTTGTGGGGCAGAAGGGAGGCTTTTGATTTCTTTGACGTTTTTAAATCAGAATCATTGAAATTCGTTTCATGTTTTGTGTCCTTTTCAAGGTCGTGCAGGGTCAATTGTGGGTTGATCCAGTAAAGTTGTGCTTGGACGTCGATTTGCATCCTTTCTTTTCGAGTTGAGTCATGTCGATTTCAGTCTCATTTGAGCCCAAATTCAGTCATTTGGTCCCCTCTCTTTCTGTATCTATTGATTTCAATTTCATGACATTTTATAACCACAGACTAGAACACGTTTCCATGGCAACTGAACTGTTTCAGACTTGAAATGTACAAGTTCCCCCTCAGTCTAAAAATAATCAAAGTATCCAGTTTCAGTTTAGATTTCTTTTCCACACCCCAAAATACAGACTTCTACGTAAATTTTACTTTACCAATGTATTTCACATGTATTGTAATGCTTTAGCTGCGCTGGGCCACAACAGCGCCCCCTGGTTCATTGTCATTCGCATTTTGTTGTTGACAGGGTGTTGGTCCGATGGACTTTTCGCAGGGTAGATTAGTAGTAGCATTTTGGACTCTCGATCGAAAAACTCTAGAATCTGTTTTCGTGGGGGGTGCGGCGGTTATTCGTGAGGATTTGGATTGTGTTTTGGCAGATAAGCAACAGTTTCTTGGATTACATAAAAAAACAACAGACATCGAATTGTGGATGTTTTATTTGAAGGAAAATATTCTGGTTGTGTTTGGACTGAAAAAAATCATGAAAAATGATGTGACTCATTTTAGAAACATCTCGATTTTTGAGATTTTCAAGAAAATTTGAGAATATCAGACAGTTAAGTCTTACTGTTGGACTAGAAAAACTTCAAGTGCTGGACTTTTAAAGCTTTGTTCGTGTCTCAGTGGCAAATTTTGTTAGTATCAGCAACTTGCATGACAAATTTGGAAACTGTCAGCTAAATCTCGTGGGACTAGTCATAACTTAGCTCTCCCTATTAACATAATCGTGATATCGACCGTACAATTGTTGAACATTACCCATAATCCAATTATGACAATATTGATTGCAGTCGTGACGTTCCACATGACACACGCACACACATTCACTTGTTTTCTCTTGGTCAGGTTCTTGGTTTAGTTCTGGCATTTGTTTACAGGGGGCTGTAGTAGTTGTTCCAGTTCAAAGGTCTGTGGAATTCCTTAACCCTTTCTGGTTTGGTGTTCAGTCCTGATTCTCACCCCCGACTACCTGGCTAATCTTTCTTCTTCTTCTTATATTTTTTTGGGTGTGTTTGATCTCATTTCCTGATGGCTGTGGTTGGTCCCCGAGAGGTTGACCCTTTCCTTCTAACTCTAGCCCGTTGGCGGTATTGGAGAGGCTCCTGTGGTACCTCATTGTTGGTTTTAACCCTTTGGGCACTAGGAGCAAGTTTCAACAAGAAAATGGGTCATATGAATAACGACTAGCAAATGCTTTTACTTCAGATTTGTAGAGCATTGCTTAGTGCAGTTGTATTGCAAAATTCAAGTAAAAGAATTTACTAGTCTTTATTCATATGACCCAATATCTTGCGGGTGTACCTTCCCGCCTGCTCCTTGGTGTTACTTAAACTTACTGCCATCTTGTTCCACTCGAATATGTCTACTGATGCAATGCAGCAAAGATGCAAACACAGAAGACAACGTTTCAACTTGAATCCAATCTCATCCAAATATTCATTGGAAAATGCTCATGAAGGCCTTTCCAGTGTTTGGGGTGCATTTGAGGTGTTAATGAAATGGGAAGTCTACAGGGTGGGCCAAAGTGTCCCTCGAACAATAGGGAAACAATAGAAATGCTATTGTTCGATGGACACTTTCTCTGGCCCACCCTGTAGAAAGTAGAGAGAATCTCCATTGAATAGTGCTCATGAAGAGCTTTCATGTGGTACCATCATCTACATGATTTGAATGAACAGAAGAAGGAATTTTACGAGAAGTGTTTCAAGTCTCAAGGGGTTAAAACCAAGAGTGATAGTTCCTTTGCTTGATACAATTACAGTTGATAAGTGGTGAACTACAGGCCCTGGTCGAGGTTTGCCTGGTCATCTGGATGAGATTCTGTGATTGTTTACCACTCGTTAGCTCCTCAATTAATCAATCAATTAATAATTGGCTGATTAATTCCAGCCATCTGTAATTACACTCACCTGTCAAGTCCACCTGAAATATCATCTGTTTTTCTGCTGGTCGTGGTAGTGGTAGATTTCTCCCTGTCAATGGAGGCAGATTCTCGATGAACGAAAGCCTCCTCTCCCAGTTCTTCAATGCTATGAGAAGTAAAAGCTTATACTCCTACTTTGTACAGTGCCCAATAATGCATTTCTATAGCAAAAATGAAGCACAAAAGCAGGTGCTAAACAGGCCTTGAATTTGAAATCTTTCTTATCTTGGTCACTGTGAACATCCTGAACAGGATCTGCTGCCTGTCACGTACCACCTCCTTGCTCTCATTGTCCTCTGGCCATGACAAAATTTGATGTATTTTCACATCACTGTGCATCCATAATAGGTGCTACCTTTTCCGACAGCATTTGTGGGCAAAATAGCGTGTTTTACCAAATCCTTGGTTCAGTCTGCAATTTGGGGTTTGTCGGTTGCTGGACATTCTGAATAATTGAATCTCGTTTATTTTGTAAGGCTGATCTGACACAAAGCATTAGCTTATCAGCTCCCTGTGTGACAGAATCACATGAAAAATGGACACCGATCTCACTTTTACTACAATTCTGCAATATATCTGTTTTGTATTTGTCCATTTTTGGCAAGAATCTCACAAAAAGCGAATAATATGGCAATGTTTGACCAGCATATTATCAGTGTTGCCATCATCTCTCTGTATCAGTGCCATGGGTGTCGGTTTTGCTTTCCTGTCCCTTTTCAGCAATAGACTCTATCACTCCAAAAGAGTGCAGCACCTGACGGGTCAGCATCGTCATGACGTCCCGCACGTCATTTCATGATGTCTTGAGGTGAGATGAAAAAAAGTCGAATTATTTCACGACGTCATGATCGCTGAAACAACTGGACTTTTTTTCGAGTCGCGTCATGGCGTTCAGAAATGACGTGCGGGACGTCATGACGCTGGACCCGTCAGGTGCTGCACTCTTGGAGTGATAGTCTATTAGCAGGTGTACATACCTCAGCCTGTGTGTACACGCTCATCTTGTTACTATATTTAGCTTATGATTCCACCCTTGGTATAAAGTTACGAGTTATGTCTCATCATAGTCAGCATCGTCTAGTCACTTTCATACTGTTCTCATACTGTCTCCAGTCCGACCCTTCGATCGGTACGTCGACCCCTCCATCGGTACGTCGACCCCCTCCATCGGTACGTCACGGGGATCTCTGCTTTATGTTAAGCAATAATCAACTACTGCACAGTATTACTTAATCTGTAAATGAATCTTTTCACAATAATGCTGATTTTGGAAATCAGTATTTCGTCAAATATCAGCATTACACTCTTTATTTGTGCACTCTGTTACTGCTTCTTCATTTGTGATCATCTTTTCACAGAAATTTTTAGATTTGTATCATCTAATTGATATCGCCATCGTGTACTATTCACAGGCAAGCCTTATAATCTTTTGACCCCTCCTGTTCTCTATTCCCTTCTCTTCAGCTTGTTCTGTAGGTCTCTCGTTGAATCTGTCTGTCGTCAGGTAATCACAGTGGCAAAAACATTAAACTAGCTCTTCTGCGAAACTCCCAAGTCAGGACCAACCTGGTGTGACTTCTAGCACGTGACACGCTCCCCATCTTAGCCCCTTGGTTAGTGTTTATACCAGTTATACTGGCGGAGTGTCATGTGTGAGAAGTCAGGGGTTCAAGTCCTGCCTTGGGTGGTTGACGGCTGTTCTCCCTTCTATGATAAGAGCAGTATATCTCAGCTGTCGACCAGCGGGAATATCGTCAATCGTAGTAATAGCTTCATTCTGCTGTCAAGTACACAGAATTGTTGAGTTAGGCTGTTACGTCAAATGACCAATCCCCCTGATCTTGAGTGGAGGTTCTGCCATTGGGATGGACTTTGGTCAACTGACTTTGCATATGAAGCAAGGTAGTCTACCTCTAAAACTAGGCCTTATTGATTCCTGCTGCACTTAACATCAACATTTCCCGATGTTTTTGAAGAAAAACCATGAAATAAAATAATGGACATCAGTTTTCGTCGCTCCCTTTGGTAACTTTTGTACATTTGCACGTTCCTTCCACATCAAGTGTTGCTCCCATCGTGTGGCTGTTGTCGTCGCATAAATTCGATATGACATAGATTAGGACAGTTATAAACCTTGGTGATTGTTTATTAGATTTGCATATAGGTGTCGCCACCATTTGATACTTCCCGTGAATCGTAGTTTGTTGATGATGGATGTTTTTAGTCATTTTACTTGTTACATAACGGCCAGAAAGTTCTGTAATATAGTTGGCCTTCTGTCGCAATAAAATACATTGTTTGAATTGAAATTCTTGTCAATTTCTCTGTGTACATTTCACTTATCATATTCACTGTTGTACATTTTACAATGTCTGGAAGAGAAAGTGAACAAATCTTCTTTGAGGAGTGGCTCAGCGCATTTCCCAGAAATACATGGCAAAGTAGATGTTTGGCAACAACTGCCAGGATTGACCATTGACATGGCAACAACAAGTTCCTCCCATCTTCACCCTGAATGCAAGCAATGCTCTTGACCATCTCCCAAACTGGCCTAAATCAGTTGGGAGTCCTTGACAACAGGATATCTTGTCATTGGCCAATGAGCAATGGGGTAGACCCTTGACAAACAGCGACAAGTTCAGCGTCTTTACCCTAAAAGCAATTATTCCTCTTCACCACCTCCCAACTGGAGTAGACTAGTCGGGAGTCCCTGATGCCAGTATGTCTTGACGCTTACCACCGAGGTTCACCCTTGACATAACAGCAACAACAACTAGTTCCTAACAGCAACCAATGCACTGCATCATCTCCCAAACCGGTATAAGCCCGTCAGGAGTCCCTGACACGAATATATCTTGACCTGATGCTTATAATCTGCATCATACTAGTGAAGGAGCTCGGCTCCACTTCAGATAAAGACCTTGAAGCCCTGGAGGATGTTGAGCGTAACTTCTCATCATGAAGAGTTGCTACTCTAAAGATTTCTGTCCATTCAAGTGCTCTGATGTTTCAAATAGCGTAGATAGAGTAGCTTCTTTTCATGGGGTAATCTGAGGCAATTTGGATCATTCAATGGCAAGGTCTTGTGAGGATTAAACGGTTCATAAGACACTGGGTCTAGTGGTCATGTGATGCTTTTTGGCCAATGAGGGCTGATTACAGTGTCATGTGATGGTGTGGTGGCCAATCAGACTTTGGTAAGGATGAGGTGATGCCCAAAATGGTAATGAATTTTCTTTCAAAAACACACAACTACTTTCACCCAAATAGTTCTTTATTCTTAACATCTCTTAACACTTATGAACTGCTGACGTTGAGAGTTGAAATCCAGTGGCACCTCTGCTACTTACCTCTGGTGATATGCACTGCCAGCTGTTTCACTCCCCTCAATTCCTCTCATGCTTGCCACCATGCCCTGAAACTTCAAAAGGGAGAGGTTAAAAGTTTGAGAAAACTCGATGTTAAAGTGTGGATTCTGAGCCTGACCAGCCGTATATTGTCAGGGTATATTGTCAGGGTTTCTGCCAGAAAAAAAAAATTGGGGGATGGACCAAAAAAATTTGAAAAAAATTTTTTTTTTGGATTTTTTATTTGGATTTTTTTCACAAAACAGTGTACATGGACTGCAAGATAACATGATGGTATAATAATATGATGTTTTGAAAAGAAAAAAGACAAGATTTAAAGAAAAAAAATCCATTCTTTCTGAAAAATTTGGGGATGGATTTATCCCCAAATAATTTTCTTGGGGATGGAATTCTCCCCATTCTCCCCTCTGGCGGAAACCCTGATTGTGTTTTATTCTCTAGTGCATTTCATGTCTTGTGCTGTTAGGAATGCAGTATAGTGTTTAACAATGTGCATTCAGGTTGTGTCTGATAATGCTCGACACACGAGACCTTCACCATACGTCAACCTAATCGCCTGGGAATCATTATAGAAAGAACCCTATAGGTATCAAATGATCTGAGCATTCAGTCGATGGATCTATTCAAAAAGAAGCAAGAAAAATTGGCCGTTCAACAATCTGGCAAGAAAAATATGGTTTTCGTGCTAGATCAGATTATATATGATACCCGCAATTGCTATTGTCCGATCGGTACAGACCCTGGAAACTGCAGTTTGACACCACAAAAACATCTTATTCAAATTGTCTGCCATTACGCCAAAGTCTGGATTATAGGGTCCCGGACTTGTGGCAGATATGGTGCACTTAGAGATATTGGCATTGTAGAGACATTTGTAATGTTTCCTGTCACTGCTGAGTTGCCAGTTTTGACAAGATATTGGTCGTGGTGTATTATTTCCTGCCAATACAAAGACAATTGACAGGTGTCAGAACGCAATGATTGATCATCTAAGTGCACTGCTATTGGGTATCTCTCGATGTGGCGTCATTACACTCCATGCATTTGTAGGCTACATGCTTGAACTGCAATTGTTGTCTGTGCATTTGCAGCTGTGCATTTAGCAAACCCTAATGCATAAAAGGAAGTGAAACGCAAACTGCCTCTGAGCTAGGCCCTGAGCAAGATGAAAACAATAACAAATACAGTTAACAGCTCGACATTGTTCAGTCTTCGCCGAATGCCCTTTAGGAATCGTACAGAAGCAATTACTGGTCAATGTTGATTGAATCAATATGATCTTCTGCTCGAGGCGTGGCCACACAATGAGACGTCTGATTCGTACACTCGGGGACCTTTCTGGTTGGTCAGGGTGTGTGTTGGTCAAAGCCACCAAAATGGTTCTTAACATGGGCCACTTGATCCCTGGCTCCTCCTGGATGTTAGGGTATCAGCAAGGAGATATCCACAACATGGAGTGGAATGCAAACTTGGACATCCAACAGCTGTGAAAGTTTCTAGCAAGAATACCACTATTGCCAAAGTTTCTAGCAAGAACATCTCTGTTGTTGCCGAAGTTTCTAGCAAGAACATCACCATTGCCAAAGTTTCTAGCAAGAACAGCACCATTGCCAAAGTTTCCAGCAAGAACAGCACCATTGCCAACTAGCAAGAACATCACCATTGCCAAAGTTGCTAGCAAGAACAGCACCATTGCCAACTAGCAAGAACATCACCATTGCCAACGTTTCTAGCAAGAACATCCCCACCACCATCGTTGAAGTTTTCAGCGAGACCATCACCATTACCAAAGTTTCTAGCAAGAACATCACCTTTGCCAACATTTTACAGCAAGAACATCACTATTGCCAAAGTTTTCTAGCAAGAACATCTCCACCACCATCGCTGAAGTTTTCAGCAAGACCCAGCAAAAGCAGCACCAATGCCAAAGTTTCTACCAAGAACATCACCTTTGCCAAAGTTTCTAGCAAGAACATCAACCAGCACCCAAGTTTTCAGCCCAAATGCCTCCATCATTGTTGCCAAAGGACTTCCACAAAAACTTCTTTTGTGCAGGAAACAGCAGTGAAAAAAGGAACGTTCAATACGGCAATGAAAACAGTTCCATTGCATCATTGAACATGAAATTGACTTCCACTAATGGAGCTCTGTCATTGGTGTGACTCGTTCAATACTCTTTCTATAAACCTTACGATGTCTGACAGGCACTAAACGCCTCATAAAGGAAGGCTTCTCAGGGTGGCTTCCTCTGACCGTAGGAGCCGTCACGACATAAAAGAATCTTGATCCACTCATAGAAATCCAATTTCTTTGGTGAGAATCAATTTGTGTTCTGTTGAAGGGATAAATTGCGGTGCCTCAGTCGTTAATGGGGAGAGAATCGTGTATTGTACGATAAATGATAAGTCTTACTGATCATGATGCAAGCTGAGGTGCTCCTACAGAGTGGATAATTATCACGAATTAGTCAGGGCAGTTAGGCCCTCAATTTGCAGGGGGATCCGAGAACATTCCACGGTTATTTCCTGCAGAAATCCAAAGCTACTGTGAAAAATGACTATAAAGATTCTTGCGGTCATTCTGCCCAAAACTCCGCATCCCCACCAAAGTGTGTGACCACGAGTGTCTTTGTCTGAACTGTCACCCCTAATGGAACTGGTATTGACTCTGTATCCATTTACTAAAAGCACTTCAAGTGCTTTACAGCCCATATGAGTGTATATGGAAAAGTATGAGTGTATATAGAAAACTATTGGCTGGCTCTTCTAACCTCTGATGCACTCTCAGGGAATGATTCAGCCCTGGTTAGCGTGAGAACCGAAAATATCGGGTTGCATATTGGTGCCGTAGGGTGCCATTGTCTACTATCACTGGGGCTCCGCAACCAAAAGGATGGAGCTATAAGAAAGTACAGGCTGCCAGAATGGCACAGTGGAAACATCGTCGCCTGTCACCGCTGAGGTTCTGGGTTTCATCCCCAGTCAAACCCATTCTCCATGTAATAGAGCAGACAACAGTACTCTCTTTGACAGTGCAGGTGTCTCGGGACACTCCTGCTATAGACAGTATGCTCAGCTCTTGATCCGATATTCAAAGGGCGTGTTCGAATCCTTGTTCTTGACCACACTCGTGCTGACCCAGTTCATGTAGTTGTTGACTCAACTCGAGAACCGCAGTCTCGAACGCCGAGAACGCAACCCGTGTCGGGTCAAGAACAGTGTTCTCCTCACTCCCCACTCAGCGGAGGGTTGAGAAGAACACGTTCTTGGCCCAACTCGAGTTGCGTTCTCGGCATTCGAGACTGCCGTTCTCGAGTTGAGTCAACATCTACATGAACTAGGTCAGCACAAGTGTGGTCAATAACGAGGATTTGAATACGCCCAAAGAGAGTGGATTGGGCCAACCCAAAGCGAACCTGCAGACATCAAACCAAGGTTTTATCATCCGGCCACGAACCCCAATCCATTCTTCATATTCCTATTCTACTTCCTAAGTTGTGGAAGATCACTTGATGGGCAATTCTCATTGGGGAAGATAACCGCTGACTCATTGCGTATGCATGAACACGGGACACGTTGATGTTTATTGCAAACTTCTGCAACTTGGTTATATGGTTTACTATGGAATATTTATGAAATGTGAGATAGTAGATTGTCTGCTTCTGATGGGCAAGCTGTGGACTAAATGGATTGTTGGCGTCGTGCTGAGGCCTGGGCGATCACGGCAGGGACGCCAGATGTGTTATTGACTAATAATCAGATTCGGTGTAAAAAGGACGTGCTCAGATTATAAATTAATGATAAGTGCATTCACAGCTGTCCAAGTGGTGAAGTGGCAACATGTAGTGCTTGTCACCTTTGAGATCTCAGGTTCAATTGCCAGTCGGACCAGATACTCAAGTGATAGTGATAGTGATAGAGAGCGTAGGCCCCTCTGGGGTTGCGGTTTCTTCCCACATTACATAGAAATTGCCTAATGTTCCGCTAACAATGAGCCAAAGAACTCACAGCTCTTCACTGGGTATTCTGAAGGAGCATTCACAGTGGGTTTTCGAAAAAATATGTCTGATGATTCATATTGGGTGGGTTGGAAACACAGACATTTTGTGTGAGACAGAAAAAGTTATCGGGGATGTTCTGTCGATGTTTAATGAGGCGTGGTTAAAAAATGAGACCATAGTTTGATACGCCAACTCTATTGACCTTTTGAATACAAATAAAAAGTTATGCGAATGAATATTGAAATATTGAAAATCACTGATTTGAGTCAAATGATTATTGAGTGGTTGGTTATTTACGGTGGGCGAAAATAGATAGCGGTTAGTTGGTTTAGAATAACGAGACTGTTTCTAAGAAACAGTCTCCATTCACCTCTTGATCTTGGTAAATTAAGGGTTTGTTCCGTATGTAGCAAAATGAGCTGCGGATCCATAAAAGGCCGTGATATTTCTGTCTTGTTTCATTTCCATCATAATATTGAGGTCTGATCCAGGCTTATTGATATCAACGTTCATTTTGGTGAAAAAATCCACTAATATCTGTGTGCAGGAGGAGGTATATGTATTACATATGTATTTTACTGACGCTATGAAAAATTGCACGTGGGTGTGCTAATGTGTAGAAGTAAAAAACAAAGTGTTCGGAAATATGAAGTATTACTTTGATGAAGGACAATATTATGTTGTGAGAATAAAGGAGTTTACTCAATCAGTTTATGACGCAAGCAGACGACATTTCAAAGTCTTGATTTTTGTCCAAATGTGTCTGTTGGCAGGAAATGTTTGAAGAAGTAATGTTCATTTGTGCAGGTTTGAGGATGTTATTCTTCAAATTTTCTCCACTAATTTTTTTTTTACTTTGCCTATGGCAGATATAAAACGTTGTGAATTCTTGAAAGCTGAAGAAGATTGCAGCTACTGAATGCTTGTGTAAGCAATGTCATGATGTGGCAATGAGGAACCCGCGTGCCGGAAGTCGCAACAGGTCAGCGCTGCGAGCAGTGGGACCGTCGTTTAATGTGTTGACGCTACGTCATTAAAAAATCCGCTGTACATTTTGTACAGAAAAAATGAGATAAAGACGTTGCCAAAATCGTCATCTATGTCTTCATTTTAAGGAAAAAAGCATTGCAAAATTGCAGACATTTTCATCTGCTACAAGATGGTGTAAATTTTAATGAAAGGTGACCGAAACGAAAGGGTGATTTTCACACCAGAAATAAATGGAAATAACGTTAGAAAAAAGAAACTTCGGTCGCACTGCTCACAGCGCCGCGTCATGATGTTAGTTCCTCCGGTTCCTCATAACAATGATATGACAATAACAATGATAAATACTGAACAATGCTTGCATGCAGAGTGACATTTCAAGGAGTAATGACTCAACTTACCCATGTGTCCTACTTGTCACTTGGTGAGTTCATCATTTTCAGTGGACCACAAGTCCATCCATTTCGATGGCCATACTTCCTTCCGGCTGTCAATGAACTGCCCTGAGTTCCGTAAGAATCTGTCAAATGAGTTGGTGGTGGAGACTTTGGTAGCCAAAAGGGCAGATCTTCCAGCCAATGGTAATGATTCAATCCCTCGTTAGGTTGTATAAGTTGACCTGGAAAAGGTTCGAGCAGCATTTTGAAACAGCCTGTATGAAATCCTAGTTCCTCTCATCACTGGCTCCATTCAGAGGTAACAGAACACATTCATCTTTGTTTGTCATGTTTGTAGAGAAACATCTCGGGAGATTGGTAATTACTGGCAATGTAGCTAACGAATTTCATGTCTGACTTGGTACGAGTTTGTCATTCCGATCAAGCATGTTGATAGCTCATCCGTTTGTTTTCGTTCACCTGATGCAATGAGATGCACCTTGCAGAAGAACTAATGATTGCAAATTGGCTAAATTTTACACCGTAGTGTTTTTACTCCATGTTCTATTCAGCTGCCTGGAGGTTCTGCTCAGATTCGCAGACAAGATAAACATACTTCATTTGTACCCTCAAGCTGGACAAGCTCTTGTTGTTTTCATCAACTTCTTTTACCTTGTTGACCTTGACCTTGTCTGTTTGACCTTGACATTATCTGTTTGACCTTGACTTTGTTCTTGTCTGTGTGACCTTGACCTTGTTGGTTTGACCTTGGCCTCGTCTCCTTGGTCTTGCCTGTTTGATCTTGGTCTTGTCTGTTTGACCTTGACATTGTCTGTTTGACCTTGACCATGTTGGTTTGACCTTGGCCTTGTCTCCTTGACCTTGGCATTGTCTGTTTGACCTTGGCGTTGTCTGTTTGACCTTGACATTGTCTGTTCGATCTTGACCAGTTGATATCATTTGCCCATTCTACATTTTCAAGGTCAAATGAGGAAAGCCACCAGACGTCCTTGATTGTGGGAATCTTGTAGGAATAATTTGGAAACCAGACCGAAATATCCCACCACTAACGCAGTTGTTAACCTTGCCTACCTTGGCATTCCTGAATTGCCATTGATGCTTGGTTACTGTGCACACTTGCAGAGCCTGTATTACATACTGTAAAGCAGGAAAATTTCGCGTGCAGGAAATTTTCGCGAATTTCGCAAGAGTGTATGAGTCGCGAAAATTTCCTGTCGCGAATATAAATACACGCAAGTGATAAAATGGTCCGTGAAAAAAAAACTGAAAAAATGGCAGAGACTCGCGAAAATATCCTGCCGCGAATATGTCCATAATTCTTGATTCGCGAACATTTCCAGCCGCAAAATTATCTTGCTTTACAGTATCACATTGTTATTGCTGTAAAAAACTGTGGGAGGCTCTGGAACATTGTCTATCAACTGAGTTGGAGAAATAGCTTGCAAAAATACCATTATCATTGCTAACACTGATACCATGCTGTGTTGTGTTTGATGTTATATGAGATGTGTGATGTTCTACGTGGAATTATGTTCTTCAATTCCACAGGTGGCTGAGTACCTGATAACAAGATGAGGTCTGAGGCATCATCCCCTGAGGTGGAAAAAGTCGGAAACAGACGTGTGCTTAATGCTACAATAACTTAAGGTGTTATCACAGCAAGAGAAGGCTCTGATACTGATGTGAACACAGGTTGATTGCTGGTAGGCCTACTTGGCCAACATGTACACCTACAAGATAATGGTACTCTCAGCAAATTAGAAACTACAGTTCGAATGTTTTACTGTTGTGAGTGTCGGTGAACTTACATAGTTACCTAACAACGTTCCTTGAGTGACTGTAATCCTGTACTCACTGATTGGGTCCTCAATTGAATGAGTATTTTTCTTGACTGAATTATTCGGTTCCTGGATTGAATAACAGGGTTCCTGGATCAAGCGTGTCCCTTGATTGAATGAAAAAGGTCCCTTAATTGAGTAACGAATTCCTGGATTGAATAACAGAGCTCCTGGATTGAATAACAGGTTTCCTGGATTGAATAACAAGGTTCCTATATTGAATTACAGGATTCCTTGATTGAACAACACATTCCTGGATTGAGTAACAGTGTTCCTTGATTGAATAATAGGGTTCCTTGATTGAATAATAGGGTTCCTTGATTGAATAATAGGGTTCCTTGATTGAATAATAGGGTTCCTTGATTGAATAATAGGTTTCCTTGATTGAATAATCGGGTTCCTTGATTGAATAATAGGGTTCCTTGATTGAATAACAGGTTTCTGCATTGAATGAGAGGCCTCTAGTTTTGAACTGACATCAGGATTCAGAACATGCCGCCAAAATAGAACACAACAGGTGATGCCGTTTTCTGATGTTCGATGGTGAATTCAGAAATCATCTTCGACTCACTGACACGTCTCATGATTTCTGCTTCATGAAGATCTTTTTCACCCAAAGCATGAAAGCATGATCGTGAAAATCAATTAGTGTTTATGAAAACGTTAATGGCATTTCCCATGACAACCTCCACAAAGGCATGAACAAGAGATTTCCATCGGTTCCAGGGAGATGAAAACACGGGTGAATTTTATACAAGGTCTTTGATTGAACTCGGTCAATAGGCTTTTGTATTGTGGCTCAATTAGTTCGTGAAGAGCACTAGAAACCTACCAGTTGTTGTTTGGATTTGCTGCGGCTCCAAATGTTATTTTGACGTCAAAAGTTTTGATGGTAAACAAAGTGTCCATGCTCCATGTGGTGGTTTGAAACTCTGCGTGGAGAATGACCTCTCATTGTTGCCTTCATTGTTGTTTGCTGATCCATTGGTTTTGAAGCTGGTCGAATGAAAATGCCAATGAAATCCATAAAATGCCAATGAAATCCAATGAAAATGCCAATGGGTTTTCAATGAAATCCACTGAAATCAACTAAGTTAGGCATCATTTTCAGTGAAATCTGAAGACTTGTTGCTGCAGTTGGGTATCCAGAATACTTTTGAAGCATTCTGTCAGAATCATGTGGCCTGGGATAAAAGTATCCGTCCTCGAGATCCATCGACTATCAAATCCTTTGTATCCACGTTACACAGTTTTCGACGTTTGCATCGATGTAAAATGCAATCAATTCGAATGCGGCTAATCATATCCCAGCCCATTGACTGACTTCCCATTGCACTCCATCCAGAGCCTACAACTTGTCTACAATCGACTCCAACAACCATCTGACATGCTGTCGGTGGAATATAAAATATCAATAGATTGTCGCGGCCCGTGTTTATATTCTTTGCGGTTGTGGAGTTGAGAGTTTGTGGGTTCAATGTCGGTTGGGTGGGACGTGGGTGCAGTCATTTCTGTCAATTAACCCTTGAGTTATTTATCA
>NMRB01001568.1:39517-60511 GCA_002633025.1 Notospermus geniculatus | reverse complement strand
ATAGAAAACTGCTCTATGGGCAACACAGCCATAGAAAACTGCTCTATGGGCAACTCAGCCATAGAAAACTGCTCTATGGGCAACACAGCCATAGATAACTACTCTATGGGCAACTCAGACAGAGAAAACTGCTCTATGGGCAACTCTGTGGTAGAAAATCATGTCAGTGTGACGACGAAAGATTGCTTAACCAGATCAAATGAACCAAGAATTAAGGGTTAATGAATGGTTCGGTTTCTCCTGTTGGTAAAGTGGTGCGGTACGAATGTTTTCTGACACAGCTTCCTGCGTCTGACAATCAACATGGAAGGGCTTCCTGGCTCATGATACAGGTGGAACAGATCAAATTACCAAGGTGTAGATTGGAAGAGAGATATAATACCCTAGTGGTCTCCAGCGAGAAGATTGTGGCGGTTTTATGGCAAGGTGGGCGAACTTGATTCCTATCTTGCCAATTTTGTGATCTTGGCTTCCTTCTGCGAGCCGCAGATCGTTGCAGATTGCTCAGTAAAACAATTATTGCGGCGAGGAAATTGATCGACTCTTGAAGGCCGTTTTCGAGGGTTGGATAGAAGTAGATCGAGCAATATGTGACATGGAAGAATCATATCTGAGCACCCGCTTTGTTCTCTAGATATCAATTTTGTTGAATGCTTTTGAGATGTGAAGTTGTTTGATGTGAGGCAATTAGGGGTAAGACGTCTGCTCTTGTCTTGGTTTGTTTTGGAAGAAGTCGATGGTCGTGAACTGCTTTCTCGATATATTGGAAGACTCGAGGCTGTCAAAGAAACAGAATAGGGACATAAGTGCCGGTTGTCTCTTTGAGTCGTGATCAGGCTCGTCGCAGCTGGTTCTGAGTGTGTAGTTGGTTTTTGACAGTGCAACTTGGTTTTAGACAATGCAACTTGGTTTTAGACAGTGCAACTTGGTTTAGACAGTGCCACTTGGTTCAGACAGTGCAACTTGGTTTAGAGAGTGCCACTTGGTTTAGACAGTGCAACTGGGTTTAGGCAGTGCAACTGGGTTTAGACAGTGCCACTTGGTTTAGACAGTGCAGCTTGGTAGACCGTGCAACTTGGTTTAGACACTGCAACTTGGTTTTGACAGTGCAACTGGGTTTTGACTCCGCAGCTGGTTTCTGAAAGTGGAGCTTGTTTTCTCAAGACGGCCAAATCAGGCTATTGGTCATTACAACTGCAACCGTTTCCTGTGGTCTTCAAACTTTCGTGAATGATCTCATGGTATCATTTAGATAATGTATCCAATGGGATACATACACCACATTTAATGAATTAAACATCGGAATTCGCTCTCTCCAGGGTCGTGTTGCGGAAGTATTTGAATTCATAATTCATCGCGATGCGGTATCTGACATGCAATTTCAATTTAAATGCATTAAAATGGATATGGATGGGAAATTTCTAAATTTATTAATTCTTCCTGGCGTCGGGTGTCATATTTATGGTTATATATATCCACTGTAGGTGGCGAGAGTGTGATTTATGGTGAAGTCATTTGCTTGGTGCATTGCAGTTTGGATCAATGTGAATATCTATTGATCTCCTGTACCTTATCACTTGGTTTGGAGTGTAGACCGACTGAAAAGTATTGCAAATATTGTGGTTTCACCTCTTCAAAGCTGTGGGGCTGCCAGATTAGGTAGTTGGAACATCACTGGCTCTTATTTCTGAGATTGTGGGCTTAATTCCTGCTACCGCTAAGTACCATCATGTTTAATTTCGTGATGCTGTCTGACTTGATTCTTTGAAGAAATCTCAAACGCTTGCCGTTTCCGCTGAATTAGGTGTCATTCTTTTGTGCTGGTGCTTAGCCTGCCAGGGGCTTATCGTAGCTGTCAAGTTCAGTTACAAGATTGCCTGGTGGAGTAAAAGACAGAAGCGAGAAATTGAAATTGACATATCAAGTTCATTTCAGACCCTGGATCTCTCTCGCTGCTTATTCAGTGATTGGTCAGGGTGGTGTAGTGGAAACATTGCTGCCAGTCACTGCTGAGGTTCTGGGTTCAACCCTCGTCAGACCAGTTCTTCATGTGATAGAGAGGGTGACTCTCTTTGACTGAACATGTCCTTGCCGGGCAATCTGGTTTCCTCCTGCTATTTGCCCAATATCCTCCATAGAGCCAATAATGCCACATTTGGCTCTCGGCTCTCAACTCAGTATTTAAGAAAAATAATTGATAAGAAAGCGGAGAAGATTCGCCGAAGGATACTGGATCTCTTCTTCTGCAGCGCGATCTCGCTATCAGACGAGGTAATCACAATCTCCTCCTTGTCTGCTCTGTGCCGGGCCACTCGGCAATTCTTTTACTGTAACGGTTAATTACATCAGGCGCCGATGACAACCGTTTTGATCAAGATTGGTCGCCGAGGACGTCCGTCATAGAAACGCGAGTCTGTGCACTGTGATTGCAAGACATTGGATGAATCGTTGGAATCTGTCGTGCGACGATGCACCGTGCGTCAGATGGTGATTGTTATAAAGTTCACATAATGTGGGTCTCATATGCCTAAATATAAAAAATTGTGTTAATACGATTTGTGTGGAGTGCAGTGATGCATTATCTCCAAGTGTACTCCATACTTCTTGTGTGCGTTCACCCGGACTTAGCAGAACGAGACTTGTCGAGGAAGTGGGGGCACCGGGACTCGAAGCTCTTGGAGAGGTATCTCATTCATGATAGAATCATGTTGAGAGCTTTATACTCTTGGGAATAGAACAAGTGCTTCTCTTGTGGCTGATCTCAGCAGAATGGCTTTATGGATAGATAACTTTAGCCTCTCCTCACAAGCTGTGGAGCGATTGGTTGAAGTACAGTCATATGACCGTGTAGCATTCGTAGCCAAGCCACATGAAACAGATATGTCTGAAAACGGTAATCTGTATGCAGGCCATGCACAGAAATACTTGAGTGTTGATCACTGTCAGAAGATGCACTCAGAGAATCGAGGGTTGTGATCCCTCAAAGCTGCTTATTGCTGGAAGAAATGGCTTCCGTGCTGATGAAATTGTAATACCTTGAGTTTTATTCTACGGTCGTGTAGATGTTGTGAAACTGCCGAATCAAAAAGCTGTATTAGTCAAAAATAATGATTTCTTGAAATTGATTCTGTTTGGAGATACTAGTGTTTCGATGAGCTGCTAGGGTACAACTACAATGTAGTAATCGTTCACTGTAAGTTTTGTTACACCAGTCTTCCCTTCACTACTCTACAGGGTGGGCCAGAGAAAGTGTTCCTCGGACAATAGGGAAACGATAGAAATGCTATTGTTTGAGGGACACTTTCTCTGGCCCACCCTGTATATATTTGATAAAAGAAAATTCCATATGGTAGATGTGGAAATTCGCCCTGCAAGATATGAAGTATTCTGAACGAGATCGATACAAGAGGAGCCTACTCTATTATAGAGAGTCATATGATTGCAGTGTCAAGAACTTCATCATTAAACTTGGAGAATGGTCCTATTGATTTGTGAGAAAAAGTCCGAAGCTGACGTGTCACGCGACTCACCAACAACACCCAATGGATTTTAATCTCTAAGTTCACTTTCTATGAAATGCTTGCAGACGCTATTGGTGCCTTTAGCAACAGACTTGTTACTCATTGTGCCATCGTGGTTCTCGTGCTGCACTTCAAAAAAGTGCTTTTGAGCCAATATTTGCAGATGTTAGACGAGACTATTTTACAAAAATCTCTTCAATCACAATGCTGCTGTTGTCTCCTAAGCTTGCCGTTGTGTCTTCCTGTATATTTCTACAAAAGCCGAGGCCTAATCCATACCTCCTTCTTCAATGGTAAAATCAATGTCTCGGAGACGCTGCCGCGATTTATGACAGGTTCAACTTTGACCTTCTGCGGGATAATAAAATGATAGATGATTGGCCAAGGCTATGGAGCCAGAGGAATGAGAATAATGCGGACCGCTAATGGTGAATTATGAGGATCTCTCGAGACCCTCGATCTTTGTCTTCTTAGTTCTCGTGATTGATCCGAGGTTTTTTCAGCTTCATTTGTTTGGTCAAAACAGAAGCATAAGTTATTGGTTGTTTTCATGCCTCCTGCTAGATTTCAGGGGACTGTTTCATAAAGTGACTTTAAGCTAATGGTACCATTAACTCAATGCATTTTCCATTTGGTTAAAGGTACCATTAGCTTAAAGTCACTTTATGAAACAGGCCCCAGCTCTCCATGCGATTCTGAGGGTGACTATTTGATTGGGCGTGTTTTTCCAGGCTTGTTGGTCTGCCAAGGACATCTCTCGACAAAGGACACCAAACTTAACCCCCAAACTTGTCACTTCTATTCATTTTGACCTCCGTAGTCAGGACACCTTTCAATTAAGGACACCATCTGTCACTCTCAAATATGCCCTTATGGTGCCTCTCCACGTGAGAGTTTTCTTGCACAAGTTGGCTCTCGATGGGCAACTCAACTGTGAGTAGTTGTTTGTGTCATTGGTCCCAGCGTAAGCCGTGCGGAAACAAACAATGGTGAATTGCCCATTGTGAGCCAACTTCTGCAAGAAAACTCTCATGTGGAGACGGCACCTTTAATAGAGAGGTTCCACTGTAATTGCTAGTTAGTTTAATAAGATGGAACTGCGTCATGTAAATATGAGGTGGAAGCCACAAGGACATTGAACGACGCTTCAATTACACGCCAGAAGGAGTTTCTTATCTGTTAAGAAATTAGCATATGAACAGGGTCATGTGACATATTGACGTGGGTTCTGGTGCTCGGGGGATAATTGGAGAGAAATTAGTGCACTACACGCTTCGAGTCATTTCTGGTGATATTTGAAACAGTGATTTCGCCAGAGCGGTCATCAATTCTGGTGCATCTTGATAAACTTTGACAGACACTGTGGGCATTTTGAGATTTGATTCAAGTCGTTGCACTCAATAATCCTTTCATATTCTTGCCAATCACAACATGTCGGCATATCTCGCTGTTTTTTTCGTCGGGCAGAGAAAGCTGAATAGCAAAAGTCATCTCCCTGTCTGGAATCTAGTCCGCACAAAAATGTCTGTTTCATTAGCAAATGCGTTCCATTGTTGCAGTCGAGAAAAAATTTCATATTTTCTGTCGCCGAGTTTTAAGTCTTTTATTTGCATTCGTAAGATATTTATCTCAATAGTCAATGGTAGCCTCACATTACAAGAATGCGTTAGCATTCAGTACAGAGAATGAGACATTTGGCTTTTGGCGCTATGGAAGACATTTGCCAGAAACTGTTTGGGTATTTGCTGTTCTTTTAACACACCAAAACATAAACTGTCGAAACTTATCACCAGGGGGGTATTTCTGTGGAGATTTCAGTTAAATAAGCTTGAATGCAGGGCTTTCCAGAATTATGTGGCCATTATACCCATGTTCGCCATTACCCAAGCTGGATCTTTAACCAATGTTGGTCAACAACTTCCTGAATGTTGCTTATCCCACCGAATGTTCAGCAATTTGCAATACATCCTGAAGCTGTGCCTTGTAACCTCCCCCCCCCCATCCCCCATCCGGGGCATAATGTGGAATTATCATGTCCCCTTTTCGTTGTTTCAGATTATTCACCCTCATAAATCTTGCCTTCCATTGCTAAAACCAACCACGTTTGTTTTAAATCTGGCCATTCCATTCCAGGTCTAAACAGCGTCCGCATCTTTCTCAATGTTGGTGGCGAAAAAATTCTTCATTTGAAAAAAGATGTTGATTATTCGATGGACGATGACAGTGAGGTGAAGGCATCGTCCTCGGCCAATCTTTTGGCAATACCAAGGCAGAATATCCAACCAATGAAACCATCCGCCTCTGATACTGGTATTGATATGTTTCATCTCATAGAGCATTTTCCATAAGCTCCCACTCCTCCAGCTTGTAGCCGACCTTGACCTCAAGGTCATATCTCTAGCTTACCTTGACCTCAAGGTCATATCTCTAAGCTTACCTTGACCTCAAGGTCATATATCTTGCTCACCTTGACCTCAAGGTCATTTATCTTGCTCACCTCGACCTCAGGGTCATATATCTTGCTCACCTTGACCTCAAGTCATATCTCTAGCTCACCTTGATCTCAAGGTCGTATCTCTTGCTTGCCTTGACCTCAAGGTCATATCTGTAGCTCACCTTGACCTCAAGTCATTGTGCCCAGCTTTCTCTAGACATCGGCACTTAACATAGGAATGGCTTATGATAACTCTTGCTTATATTTCCACTGCTGTACAAAGAGTTAGGACTATTGACTAGTGATTATGACTTACAAATGAAAAAGTACTCATTGCAAATTACACCCGGTAGGATTGTGCATGGGTATTGACGCAAGAGAGCGGGGAGGGAATATTGGGTCAATTTTCATCAAATGTTTGGCGAACAAAAAAAGTACGCTACTGGGAAATTACATCTACAACACTTGAAAACTTTCTGTGGGAAGCCATCCAGATGCCTTGTGGGCAGGGCTGAAACAACGCAGCTGAATTGAAACAGCACAGCAGTATTAAATGGTATCATGTATTAAGGTAGTTTTAACCCTTAAAGTGCCTTATTCGTTGAGCAGTTTTGGGGAAAAATCGATTGAAAATCACTGTCACAAAAATCTACTCTGGTCGAGTTGCAAACAATCTTTCCTATCAATTTACTCTATCTGATCCGTCCAATTTGGAAGTAAGGGATATTGTACATCTGCTCCATCTTCGGGCCCCATCTGCATCCATTCTGTCCTACTGGAGTCCTTGCGTGGCCTACCCTGTATATATCCTGTATGTGAATCACCCCACTATCNCCCCCCCCCCCCCCCCAACCGACTCAAAAGACCATGACCATATTCTGTCAGTGTGTTATGATCAATTTCTACTTCCAAGTCTGTCATCTCCCCTCCTGACGTCAGCATCCTACCAAATACGCGTCTGTTATCTTACCATCAAAGCTGAGAGAGAGGGCGTACTTGCCCCACAGCCATCACCTATTATTTGGAAAGCCCCCTCCCTGCCAGGTCAGTAATACTTTGTATCCAGCCTCCCACCACCTTCCCACAGCGATAGAAATTCGTAATAAGCTCAATCAATGAAAATATTATCGATTCACTTTGTCTGCCTCTTTAGAAATGTCAGGTCTTTCCTGAGGCGATATTTCTACGGTTCAGCAGACACCTAGGTGGAGTTGTCTTATCGCCACGAGTGGTTTTGACACGCATTCAAATACGGCCTATTTCATTATCACCTGGGAATGAATTGAAAGTATCCAGGTATCCAAGAAGATAACATTTGATGGGAGGAATTTGTGAGGCAATGAACTTCTTTCTCGCTGGATGGAAAGCTATTTCATTGCCTTTTGATGCGTTTGACCAACTCAACTGTCCACGAAATCAGATTTATCAAATTGATTCTATGAGGAGAAAATTGCAATGAAATTGAATTGACAAACAACTGAGTCATCGATCAATGTGATGTATTACATTGGTTGAGAAAGCGTTCGTGATGATAAGTCTCATACCCTGTGAATATAGAGGAACATTCCTTGTGATCTTGACCTTGAATTTGATGTGGCCTTGACCTTGAAATTGATGACCTTGAATATGATGCGGCCTTGACCTCAAAATTGTTGACCTTGAACATGACACAGCTTTGACCTTGAAATTGATGACCTTGAATTTGGTGTGTCCTTGACCTTGAAACTAGTGACCTTGAATTCGATGTGCCCTTGACCTTAAAATGGATGCGACCTTGAAAATGCAACCCTGTGACCTCTGATCTTTCCATTTCATTGGGGATTCTCTTGAGATACAATGCCAGCATGGAGTGTTTGTCCTGAGATCCTGACATTCCACCATGCAAATAGAATGTTGTGTGGTATTGACCCAACGAGGTTTATGTCCCCTCATCTGCAGACATGAATGAGATAAGGAAGGCTAAATTGGCTGACTGTATTCAAGTCCACGCACATTTTGAGGGATAGAAAACTACCGTGCTGACTCCAGTAATGTTTCAATAAGCAGCCATCTTCTTTCATTCCTCTCTGACATTTCATGTTGCCGTGCAGCCGTTCTTTAGAAAGAGATCTGAAAATTTAATCAAATCTTTTGCCGTTATTGTGATTTGTTAATAAAATGTTTACGCAAAAAGTTCTGAAAATATTGGAAAATCATTCCGTAAGGGGCTGCTTTCATTTGTGGTGAAACTTTGAGTCGCAGCAAAAAAACACGAATCATTCAACGAAATGACATCCTGTGATTCTTCAGCTTGTTTGTGCATTTCGCAGTTTGAAAAAATTCAAACTGTCATATCTCAAAAATGTTCGTCATTTCAAAACCTGACATGTTCGTATTGCGGATGAATTTTTTCAATTTGAACAGATTTCTCGCCTGCCTGGTTTCATCCATCGTGTGCTGTTTGCGGAAGATGTGATTAGTCGAATTTGACACTTGTGTAGGTTTTGTTGGCACAATGCAAAGGGCCGGGGATTTCAGTTGTTATAAGAACTGCTCGGTGTGAGATATTGGCTTGGGAGTGTATCTGCTTGGCGTCATTAGTTCTAATGACGTTTTGATGAAATGAAGCGAAATTTGAATATACTGTTGCAAATGATATCATTAAAAAACAGTCTTTGTGTCGAGCCTGACTTCACGGAAACATTGGCTGGTATTCATAAAAGCTAGCCAATGCTTTTACTTCAGGTTTTGTAGTACATTTGCATCAAACCTCGCTGTACAAATCTTAAGTAAATCATTTGTTAACTTCTATAAATACCAGCCATTGTTTATTAGAGTACATTTCCCATGAACCCATTCACTACCGATGGCAGTTCATCAAAAATACTGACGTTCACAACACCACACAAAGAATTTGCCCCGTAGATTCACGATTGTTTCAAACGAACAAAACACGCTGGTCTGTCGCTGGAATCCACCCTTCTCCAATAATCTCCAGCGACATGATCCTTGGAAAACGCCCGGGGTTCATTATTCCTCGTCACCTTTTGATCACAGAATGTAATCTCTTTCTCATTTGCTGTTTAGAGTTTTTCGTGGATTTTTCGATATCCTGGCGTATTTTTGTACACTTTTGTCAGATATCTGAGCTGTGTATTGCTCTCCCTCTATATCTGGTACGGTGCCATTTCTCGTTCAATACCGGCGTAGTCATTCAGCCGGCAAATTTGATGTCGCCCTGTGTGAGGTGAACTGCAAGTTTTGAATTTGGAGAAATGTCATCTGGACTAGTAAAATGAACAACATTCAAATATTCATTCAAATATATTCCCCTACACAAGGAAATTTTCCTTATATCCATTGGATGTCCGAACTGGATATCCAATGGACATAGAAAAGACAAAAAATCCACCACGATCCTTTTCTGGATATAGAATGGATGTAGAATGGATATACATTTGATATACAATGGATATCCATTTGATGTCTCCGTTTGGGAAAATCAGTTGTCCTGAGTACTGGAGTTTATATGTTTTTTTATACATTTATATAAATTTCACATAGCGCCCTTTATATTAAATCTATGAGAAATGGATATAAATTCTATGTCAATCACTGGATATCCAAACTGTCACCCAATTTTTTTTATCCAATGGATATCCAATCTATATCCATTGGATATCCAAATCTTTGGATATCCAATGGATATAAGGAAAATTTCCTTGTGATAAACATCACCCGATTGAAGAAAAAGCTTGAGGAAGATGCCGTCTGCTGTGCATAAGATGCTGTCTGCTGATACATGATGCCACAATGTAGGTTTCCTTCTCCATCAGAATGGAAGTTTTCCACACATGCTCTTTAGGTTGCCTCCTCAAGACATCATCTTTAGGTTTCCTGTATCGTATTTGATTTGTCCGTAAGGGTCGAACTCACAGCATTATTGGCCCTGGTAAGGAGAGAAGAGGCCATTTAAAGCTACTCATGTTCCCCACTAGGATGGGGGATTTACTTGCAAAGAAACAGGGTACAAGGCACCACGGCTTACTGTCCCATGCAACGGACATGAAGTTTCAGGAATGAAATCCCATATGGCCCAGGCTGGGTCATCATCATGCAGGTGTCCTCCTACATTCATGTCAGATTCCTAGAATACTGCATCAGAACGTCCTACTTAATCAAGGATGAAGGACCTGATCCCATCTCGACGAATCCAATTACTGCTGCTATCTCAAAGACAAACATTTTTTATGACGATCTCAATTTACGGAGCAAACTTATTGCCCTCTTTCTGGCCCCCGAGAGATCGCGAGGAAGTATCATCTCAGCCGAGCCTTGTGTAATTACGTCCTGTGCGGCGGTAAAAGCTGTTCATTATTTATACAAATAGCGGGACGTTAATATGCCTGTGGCGGCGGGGATGTGACGGCCGATTGAAGAGGTCACTGACCTGGTATTTGACCAACAAGCCACACCGGTGGCGTTAGGCTCCGTCGGGGGTCATCAGAGTCCGCGGCTGTCTGGTTTATTGATATACGTTGATGGAATTGAAGCAGTGGTACATTGGCAGTGACTTTGAAAGGTGTGGAGGTCGTATGAAGATTTTACCATCGGAAAGACATTACCTACCACCGTGTACGACGTCACGTAGGCCCTGACGCAAGGTTCCTTTCCAAGTTGGCAAAAATCCAGATTTGCACTTTCAGTTCTTCCTGCTGTCGCGAACTACATTTTTATCCAACAAGACAAGGTTCTAACAATGTCGTCAACCACAGCCACTCACGTACAAAACACATTTACTGCTGTAAACAACCGTTGTCTTCATCTCATTATAGCTTTTACCCGTTCGTCACTCTCAAAGCTTTGTGACTTGGTTCTAAACGTCTGAACAACGACCAAGCATGTCAATCATTTGTATGGCTGCAGACCGTCTTTGACGATCATGGTTGTTCTGATGGGGGTTCCATTTCAAAGGAAGCCATTCGTCGCTTGAGAAATAACGGGTGTAGGTTGTCCTGTAATCTGGTGGTGTTTTTTTCAAACGCCAAAAATTGGATTGCGCAGATGTAGAGGTATCATGTGATGAAATGTTGCATATAGGAAATGGTGTGCTGGAGAGAGGGATATGTGTTCGTACACAATAAAACCTCACTTAATGGACCCCTCTGCCAGGAGGACACCTCTCTATCGAGGACAGCAAAGTTCAGTCCCCACTTGGTTATGACTGTTCAATTTGACCTCTGTAGTGAGATCACCTCTCAATTAAGGACAGCACACTCAGGNAAATAGGAGTAGGTAGGATGTTTTAACGTTGTCAAAATATGTATCTAGGTACCATATAAATATATGGTAAATTTCAGTCAGATTCGACGTCAAATATGGCCGCCAGGGAGCCATCTTGAAAAATGGACTTCGGCCCACACCTCATAAATAGTGGGAGCTAGGATGCTTTAACCGTGCCTAAATATGTGTCTTGGTACCGTCTACTTATATGCCAAATTTCGGTTCGATTGGACTTCAACATGGCTGCCAGGCGGCCATCTTGAAAAATTGACTTTCGCCATATCTCATCGGTAGTAAATGTGTAAATGTTACAATGTTTCTGCACTAATCCTTCACCATTCAGTGTATCACCAGGCTACTCACACTTCATACTCTGTCACAGAGGTGAGCACAATGGCCCTGGCCATTTCATTATCCAACAAGACAAGATTCTAACAGTGTCGTCAACCAGCCACTCACGTACAAAACACATTTACTGCTGTAAACAACCGTTGTCTTCATCTCATTATAGCTTTTACCCGTTCGTCACTCTCAAAGCTTTGTGACTTGGTTCTAAACGTCTGAACAACGACCAAGCATGTCAATCATTTGTATGGCTGCAGACCGTCTTTGACGATCACGGTTGTTCTGATGGGGGTTCTATTTCAAAGGAAGCCATTCGTCGCTTGAGAAATAACGGGTGTAGGTTGTCCTGTAATCTGGTGGTGTTTTTTTCGAATGCCAAAAATTGGATTGCGCAGATGTAGCTGGTATCATGTGATGAAATGTTGCATAAAGGGAATGGTGTGCTGGAGAGACGGATATGTGTTGATATACAATAAAACCTCACATAACGGACCCCTCTGCCAGGAGGACACCTCTCTATCAAGAACAGTGAAGTTCAGTCCCCACTTGGTTATGACTGTTCAATTTGACCTCTGTACTTAGAACACCTCTCAATTAATATAAGGACAGCACAGGCTGTCTCAAAGGTCGAGAGGTTCCACTGTAGTTCAGATTGTTGTGTAGAGTAATAGTTGTTGCTGTGTTATTTTGCAATTCATCTGAATATCTGCAGGAAAAAGTGTCTTAATGCATAATATCTGGGACGGACTCATGTCCCATCTGGTGGTGAGATACTGAACTAGTACCATGTTAATTTCATCAATGTGTATCATTGGATGAAATTGATGCTTCATACCCCATCTGGTGGTCAGGTGTAGAACTCCATCAAAGAGACAGGTAGTTTTGGGAGTGGTCTGGAAAATTTGCTCAAGTATTAGATAAAGAATTGTGTAATCTAGTTGTTGTTCATTGTAGTGTCGTTGTCAAAAAGTATGTGCTCTGTAAGTTTTCATGAAAAATTCTTATGATTTGCTGCATTTAAAGCAGAAACGAAACAAAAACTCACTTGATTTGACATTCAAGCAAATTTTATAAATCAGTTTGTATGCACTTGACATTTTCGAAAAATAATTGCATAAAAGTGTCAAGATTCTTTTAGGAAATGCCTTCTACAGAGAAGCAGTGGAAAGTTGTTGAAAAACTACAAGTAACATGGTTTTGCATCCTATCAGCTGGGAATGCTTGTCCCCCTCCCCCTCGCATGGTTTTAGCTGCCTGCTCTAGCATGCACATTTGCTTTTCAAAATGCTTTGGAGTGTTTATTTCAACCGTGTGAAATATCTGTCGAGTTTCTTCAAAATTATGCCAATCCAACTCTTGGGTTCCCTATACATGCTTCTCTTCTACCAAGGCTTTCGGTTTTCTTCCCTCTACTAATCAGTGATTTCCCGGTAGCTTCACCTGGGGGCAGCACCTGACTGGTGTAATCATGATGTGGTCTATCAGTGATGTCACTAGTGAACTGTGCTGTGATGCTTTTCTCCTACTGCCCCTATTAATTCGACCCTTGCCTGTATACTATTACGCTTATAATCTGTTAGTTTGCCAATAAATGAGTTTTAGTGTTAACTTCAGTATTAACTTAGGTGTTGGAAGTTTAACAACCATGCTAATAATGGTTTGATGCTTTATAACTGCAAGTGGAAGGTGAATGGGACCAAGGAATGTTAAGCTTAGTGCAGGGTGCTAACTGCTTCTGCCGCACCAGTTGAAATCATTGTCCCCTGAGTCTTCTGTCGGCAAACACTAAAGAAGACATACTAACTTTCTTAAAAATGCAGCCGACTTGAACTACGGGAACTTGAAAAGATATGGTATAAGCCTACCGGTACATGTCAGATTCTGAATTGAACGAACTTTCGATGGGCGATTCTCATGGTTGACATGGGATGACGTCAACCATTCATGGATATCTCATCGCAGACTCTTTCTAATTCAACCGTTGTCCTTGTTGATGTAATCAATTTGATATTTAATAAATGGGAATCAATGACCATTCAGTTGATCGTTTCCAATAGAAGGTGTGTAAGACGGAGTTGTCCTCTGAAATTTAGGCCGTCACTAAATCCCACTTTGTCTCCTTTCTATTCAGATGTTTTCGATAGCGACCAGAACATAGCGATGGCCCAAGGCAAGATGAACTTCGACCGTAAGATGTCTGAACCTGCCTTCTCAATACACCAGAACGTGCAGAAGATGAAGGATCAACAACACTTAGAACGATCGCCCGAGGTCGAAAATATTCCCGAAGAGGTGACGTTTAGTAATCGGAGTAACCTTCGGCCGCCAACAAGGTACGTGTGCCATGTGGAAAACTTTACAATCCAGTGCTCGCCATGCAAACTAAGGCCCTGGATGGCTGGTTCTTAGCAAGGCCAGAATGTCCAACTTACTTTCTGTTGCTCTGACTCTTGGCCTAGACTACCGGTAATGAATTTCATTTCTGTTCCTTACAGTCCGAAGTTCCGACGCGCTCACAGCGACACGCCACGCGAGAATCGCTCAATGGAACGCTCACACTGTATAGACGAAGGTGACGACGAACCTCCTCTTCCTCCGCCCCCATTGGTTGATGAAAACATCAGTCCCGTGCCCGCGCACAATCGCCGAGGATCACCAGAACCAATCGAAAAACCACCTCCTCCTGTTGTGCGACAGGAGACCGCTCCAAAGGTAGGTTCTGTCGAATGTTGGTGACATTCTACACCAACTCAACAGTGGTGCCGATTTCATTTCATTGGGCTTTAGATATTTTTATTTCTTTCCAATCTTTTTAGCAGTAGAGCTACTGATTTCAGGCGTTTAAATCTCGCGATGCGTCCTGCATGCCTCCTTACAGCTTGCAGTTTCTTCCATCATGCATGGCGATGATCGGCCAGCTCCTAAGTTTCCTTTCCTATTCATCATAATCTTCTCTCTTGCTAATCCCTCCTATCGCCTTCATTCCAGTTCTTTTTCCCCGAAGTTCCTGTCCCGTCGTGGGATCAAATGAACTCGACCGCCAGCTTGCCACGTGGCTCGCGCGTCAGCTCGACACAGAGCCTCGCTTTGAGTCAATATGCAGGCTCGAATGAGAGCTTGTCAAATTATAACCCGTACCTAAGTTTGGTTGGTTATGGTTACGGTAGCACTTCTCGGCGGCACAGGCGAAGGCGGTCGAGTGGTCGTGGTCATGTATATGATCAGGTAATATACCGCCATTGGTCAATGGATTTGAGCACTGCTTACGTGTCTGCAAACTGTCTCACTTCTGCAGTGGCCTGTTCCGTCCAGACAAGAACCTCGCTAATGTCAAAATGTCCCCAATGTCTTCGATCGTGGTTGCCATTTGGTCTACCAGTACACGTCCCTAGTCTCGTTTGAGGTCCAAAATCATTACGGTGGTTCTGTGATCTATTGTGCTGCTTTTGGCTGCCATTGTTTAACTCATCTGCCCCTAGGTTTGAGCAGACAGTATTTCTGAATGACTTGGAAATGAATTGGAAAAAATTTGAAGAAACGTTCTTCACATGGTTCACAGGAACAACATTTCTTCAAATATTTTTCAATCAACACCATAGGATGTGAGAAAACTTTGACTGAAGATGTCGTCTGCTTGACTGTGGAGACAGAGGAATTTGTCAGCTTCTGAACATTGCAGAAAACTGCACATAGCCACTGTAATGGGGAAGGACTATGAAGCCTCTGTGCCTCAGTTATTCCTTTTGTACTTTCAGTATTTGTAGGTACCTCAGATTATTGACCCCCAGGTTCATTGAGCCATTTCTGTATAGTTTCGGTCTCCTGATCGTTCATACACTCTTCTAATATCAGCAATTTGCCTCTCAGCTTTCTGCAGTGGAATCTGCAATGGCAGAGACTGCCAACTAGAATTTGTCAGTTTGACATCAAAGGAAGTGTTCCTTAGTGATGTCGAATAAGGAAATGTTCCTTGGTAACATTGAAAAAAAGGAAGTGTTGCTTGGTAACATTGAAAAAGGAAGTGTCCCTTCTTGGTAACATGAAATAAAGAAATGGTGCTTTGGTATGTTAAGTAAGGAAGTGTTGGCAATTGATATTGGAAGGGTGTTTGTCTGCTACTTCACCGATTTGTACCCCTTTGGATTCATAATCTGTACCGTAAAATTTTGAAAGCCAAGATGTCGACATGGCCTCCTGCGTTAGTCTTCACGTTTACACATCTTCCACCTTGTCTATGTCAAAAGTACAGCTTTTTTATTGGCGATTTCAACAGAGCTTTAAATGTTGTGAACTGCCGTTCATGTACGATAGGATATCTTTGATCACTCGTCAGAGGTGTAGCTTGTCCTCTCCGAGCAATGAACGGAAGCATAGATTTCTGCAGTTAAGTTCAGCTGAATTGCAAATGCTTTCAAATCTGTTACATGTGGAAAATGGCTGAATAAACTGCTGCTGTTGTTCACTTAAAGGGTACCTCAACTGCTACCTGCAGTGTGCCATCTAGTGGGTTAAATCTAAACATTTTTCAGAAACACTGCACTTGGAATCATGTCTTGCAGAAACTCTTCTCTACTAACCTTGCTATCACTTGCTGGATGAATTCAGTGATGTCACATGATCTGCCACTTTCCAGGACGTCACATGACACACGGCGCCACCAACAAGTGTGCAGGGAAATGCGAATAAATGCCGTTTTCTCTTGATCTTTCAGGCACAAGGGTACGACCCAATTTCGCCTGTACCCGTCTCTCAGGAGGAATCGCTGACGACCACCACCACGTCACGCTCGCACACACTCACAAACACACTGAGTTCGACGACGAGTCGCGAGTCGAATAAGACAGACGAGTCGGAGGAGGAAGTAAGAAGAAAGGTATGCGGAACAAAAACTGGATGAATACACTCAGATATGACGTCCGTCAAAGAATGGTGACTTCCATTGATGTCAAATGCAACCAGTATGCAGGAATCTGGTGCAGTGCCGCCTGCTGGTGGAATTCGTCACTGATACTTGGCTCTTTGTCCTTGAACAGAGAACCCTATGCTCCACATGTTAACAGGCCACCTTCTGTGAGAGTTCTGTTGAGAGCCAACTGGGGCAAGAAAATTTGCACATAGAGGAGCACTTAGGCCAATAGCATCTTCTCCGCGCGCTATTTTCTTGCTCGGGTCTCGATGTGATATTTTCATCCAATTTGACCTGTCTCTTGCAGAGGTACCCAGCTGACAAAGCATACTACATTGCCAAAGAATTACTGATGACGGAGAGAACGTATAAGAAGGACTTAGAGGTGCTAACTGTGGTAAGTCGAAAGTCACAAAGTTTATCACAATATTGATCAAGATTGAATACAGAAACGGTAGGTTTCTGTTGGAGTAGTAACTTACCCGGCATTCTCTCATTTCAGTGGTTTCGAAATACTGTCTGCCATAAGGAATTGATCCCGGAATATCTGGATACATTGATATTCTCCTTCCTTGACCCAATATATGAACACCACTGTTACTTCCTGAAAGAGCTGGAGCAGAGACTTGCTATGTGGTAGGTTGAATTAGGCCTAGTAAATTACTTGGTCTTGATACCTTCTCCATAGCTTTTTCAGAGCATTGCAAATCTGAAAGTATATGGTACCATCTGAAAGATCATTTCAGATACTTTCCAATGAGTACCCATGTTGAGGGATTTGAACGAGGGACTGAAACTTTTCTTACCCGGTCCCGGTGTAAACTGTGGCCCTTTCTGATTTCTCTATCACTTCTTTCAGGGAAGGCAAATCAAATGCACATTTGAATGGTGACTACAGAAAAGTGGGAGACGTTATGTTGAATAATATGAAAGTTTTGCACGTAAGTATCGAACTTGGTGACTGATTTCTTTGGTTCTTTATAAATTCAATGCACCTCGGCTCGGAAAATTCCCAGTATTGTGAAATCAAAAAGAGTGAAGTCTTTGTATGGACGCTCTACTTGTGTGTAAATCTTGTTGATGTTTTTTCGTTTCAGATGTATAAAAATTACATGGAAAGAATGGACGAAATCCTGAAAGAGCTTGACCTCGCTGTCCGGCAGAACAAACTACTTGAAAACGCGTATCGGGAGTTCGAGAGTCAGAAAGTCTGCTATCTCCCTCTCAACACATTCCTTCTTAAACCCGCCCACAGATTGCTGCATTATAAACTCTTATTAGACCGTAAGTTGTCTGTCTCCCTACGTCGTTGGGTGGGTTTGGTGGATATCGTTGAGCACGACGTCTGCCCCCATGTTGGCGCAGAGAGTATCTTCTGTCGCAGTTTTCTAAGAGCCTTGGAAATGAATTGGAAGATATTTGAAGACACCTTCTTCAGATGGTTGATAGGAACAACCTCTCGTGAAATATTTTCCAATCAGTACCATGGATGTGAGAAAACGTTGACAGAAAATGCCATCTGCTGACTTGAGGGGGCAGATGAATCAGGAAGATAAACATCAAAACTTCCTCCCCTGCAAAGGCAGGTGTGCACCTTCATGCTGCAAGTGAAAATGATGATAATGTGTTGTTGCCACAGACTACAGCACATCCACATGCGTCATTCACAAGTTTGTCTGTTTTGTTTGGCAGTACACGTGGGCAGGGCAGTCGTAAATGTCCCGGAAGTTGTTTCATTATGTCACCATAGATGGAGCCACAAGTGGCACATCATCCTTTTTGACTCATTCAGGATTGCCTTGAACAGTGGAACCTCTCTAAATAAGGACACCTTTGGTACTATGTCCTTGATTGAGACGTGTCCTGATTACAGAGGTCAAAATGAATAGAAATGACCCTTTTGGACTGTTCTTTGTTGTCCGTAATAGAGAGGTGTCCACATGGCCAGGGTGTCCACTAAGGGAGGTCTAACTTTAGGTTATGCCTTCCTCCTCTTGATTCATGATAGTGGTAACTGCTGATATATTGATATATTTCTAACGCCTGTACCCATCCTTCCAGGGTTGTTAAAGCACTACTCACAGGACCACCCCGACCACCGGGACTGTAAACTCACCTTGTACAAAATCAACCAAACCACAGAGCCCTTCCATGATGCATTTTTACGCTTGGAGAATCTGCAGAAGCTTCTCGAGTTGCAGCGAGATTTGATAGGAATCGAGGACCTGGTGCAGCCGTATCGAGTTTTCATCCGAGAGGGATGCTTACAGAAATTATCAAAGAAGGGATACCAGCAGAGGATGTTCTTCTTGGTAAGGCTTGTTCTGAATTTAGAGCCACGAGGTTGAAACGGTGATCACCCGAATCTTAAAGTCTAATGCTAAACACAAAGGCAAACACTAAGGTATAGGACAAATTCGAAACTCTTAAGCTAAAACTAAGCTATAAGGCAAACTGTAAGGCTAACACGGAACTCATCTAAGTTGATAGAGGGTCGCTCTACATTCCAGTATGGCACCTCTACATCAATCTATGGTCAGTTGCTGTCAATTTAGAGTGAAACCGAGTTAATCCAGGCATTCACTAAATCTGAACTTGTCTTCTTTCCCAACATCTTCAGTTTTCGGACATGTTACTTTACACAAGTCGGACAACGACGCCCTCCCTTCAATTCAAAGTCCACGGACAGTTACCACTCAGGGGTATGATAGTTGAGGAATCGGACCCCAAAATGGTCGTGGCAAATACTTTCACGATATACGGCGGAAACCGGTGTCTCCTCGTAGCAGCAGGTTCTCAAGAGGAGAAGGATAAGTGGTTAGAAGATTTGAATGCGTCCATCGTTGCGGCGAGAGAGCGGGGCGATGATCGCAAATATCCTAGTCTCAAGTCGACCGGTGGTATGTAACTTTGTATGCAGTTCTCTTCATGTCATTAGTTGAAAAGGTAAACAAAATTTGAATACCCTGTGTATTCCCCAGTATTTATTTAGACGTGTTCTCCAACATTGCAGGTGGATCAGCAGACGATCTTCTGGACAACGATGGTTACCCCCCACAGACGCCACCTATGACTGAGAAACAAATCCAACACCGTGCCAACACAACAATGCACGTCTGCTGGCATCGGAACATGAGTGTCAGTATGAAAGACCATCAACAAGCAGTCGAGGTGAGCATTGGGAAGTTCTCTGTTGTCCGGACTTCCTTCTGTTGAAGTGTGGGCTGACTGCAGACGGCATCAGCTGTTGAAATTTTCTCACATCCTATGGTACTGATTGAAAAAATTTGAAGAAAGGTTGTTCCTATCTACCATCTGAAGAATGTTTCTTCAAATTATTTCCAATTTATTCCCAAGGCTTCTAGAAAACTTCAGTAGAGGATATTGACTGCCGAAACGTGGGATAGATGAGTTATGTAATGCAGGAGGAAACCAGACATCCAGGATTGTCAAAGACAGTCACCATTTCAGTAAGAATGATTCTGATTCCAACAACATTTCACCTAATCTTTGCAGAACCAGTTGAGTGGCTACGTCCTCAGGAAGTTCAAGAACAGCAATGGTTGGCAGAAGCTCTGGGTTGTCTTCACAAATTTCTGCCTCTTTTTCTACAAAACTTTCCAGGTAAGTTTGGAAATTTCCTAGTTGACAACAAATTTGTGTAAAGTTCCCTGTTTAGGCTTTCACAAACCAGTACCTTGACTAGCCATAGTCTTGTTGACTTCTTGACCTCTGACCTTTGCAGGACGACTTCCCATTGGCCAGTCTGCCACTGCTTGGTTACTCAGTGAAGGATCCCGATGACATGGATGGTATTCACAAAGATTACGTGTTCAAGCTCCAATTCAAGAATCATGTTTATTTCTTTAGAGCTGAGAGCGAGTACACTTATGAGAGGTTAGTTGTTTGTATTGGACAAGACAGATACTGTTCAGGGGGTCTGAGGATGGTGGCGACAGACGTTTGTTGCCCGTGCAGAGGGTGTCTAAAATTTAAATGCTCTGAAGTGCGATTTCTGGCCGATCTGGCCAGAAATAGTTCGTTGCAAAGAGTAGGGGGGTCTGCCCCCCTTTTCCCCCCGAATTCACAGCTAGTTACCCCTCGGCCCGCGGGCGGCCCGAGGGGTATTGTCGTCCCCTGCGGTGTCCGTCCGTCTGTCCGTCTGTCTGTCTGTCCGTCCGTGCGTCTGTCTGTCCGTCTGTCCATTCAGATGACGTTACCGCTCTAGCACGTTCAAATTAAATCGGATTTTCCTGATTTTTGGTTTAAAGGTATATGTATGGGTCCTCCACGAACCTATTGAATTTCGGCCGAATCGGACTTTCCATTTGGCCACCAGGGGGCGCTTTGTGAAAACGACGTTACCGCTCTAGCACGTTCAAATTTAATCGGATTTTCCTGATTTTTGGTTTAAAGGTATATGTATGGGTCCTCCACGAACCTATTGATTTTCGGCCGAATCGGACTTTCCATTTGGCCACCAGGGGGCGCTTTGTGAAAACGACGTTACCGCTCTAGCACGTTCA